>CAKNXH010058943.1:0-30045 GCA_932178445.1 Andricus quercusramuli
AAAGTTTCCGTGCATATGCTTGTCGAGTAGCTCTTGGTGAAATTTTCCAACCTCTGCTTTCTTCACTTCGGCTTTTAGACGTGAAGCATCTAGATGGAGTAATGCACTTTCCTCACTTCTGATATTAAAATTCAGGCCAAGGGTCTCGGCAGCTTGCTCCGCGGCTTTGTAAAGGAACGCTCCTTCGCCAATCATCTCGTGGTTTCTGACCATCTTTAGGAGAGGATCTCTGCCATTTGCAACGATGTAAGCTGTACTCAAAATAATTCGGTTATGAAGACACTGGAGATTCAGAAGTCCGCGTCCGCCTTGACGGCGTGAAATGTATAATCGCGGAACTGACGAATTGATATGCAAGCTTTTACGCATATGCATGATCTTACGCGTGGTGACATCAAGGGCCTTAAGCTCGTTCTTCGTCCATTGAACCACCCCAAACGAGTAGAGTAGGACCGGGACGGCAAGCATGTTAGTCGCAGATACCTTATTCAACGCCGACAGATTGGAAGACCAAATCTGTCGAAGAAGATGCTTGTATCTGCTTCGGAGAGACTCCTTCACTGATGTTACGTCCTGAATGCGGCTTTGAGGCACGCCCAGGTATGTATAGGTCTCTCCAGTGTTAAGATGTCTAATAACACTTATATCCACAAGCTCAGGGTCCTTGGGAACGCCAGTAATCTTTCCTTTCTTCAAATGAATTTTGGCACACTTGTCCAAACCAAAGTCCATCCCAATCTCTCCTGTGTAGTTCTTGACGATATTTAAAGCAGTTTGAAGTCTGCTTTTACCAGCGGCATAGATCTTCAGGTCATCCATATAGAATACATGAGTGACCTTATGCTCACGCTGATTAGTGTCGCCACAGAGGTATCCAGGAGAATTTCGTAGTGCAAGAGATAGAGGCAAAAGTGTGATGCAAAAAAGCAAAGGGCTCATACTATCCCCTTGAAAGACGCCCCTCTGGAAGGTGACGTTGTTCGTCGTCAGACGATAATTCCTAGATGAGATGGTAAATCTAGTTTTCCAAAGAGGCATCAATCTCTCTATGCATCTCACTATGTGTGGATGTACCTTCAAGCTTTCCAACAGACAGATGATAAGTCTATGAGAGGTTGAATCAAAAGCTTTCCGGTAGTCAATCCAGGCCATTGACAGGACGCGCTGATGGACTGTAGCGTCTTTACAGACACACCTGTCAATCAGCAGGTTCTCTCGACAGCCTGCTACACCTTTTTTCGAGCCACGTTGTTCGTACATCTCTCGCCATACAGGCTCAATTCGTCGAACAATCCTGTTGTTTAGGACAGCTGTAAAGATCTTATACAGTGTGTTCAAACAAGTTATTGGCCTGTAATTCTCCGGTTTGGACAAGTTGCCTTTTTTCGGTAGGAGTATAGTACGTCCTAACACCAGCCACTGCGGAATGGGCGTCTCCGACTTTAAATATGAGGTGAATATGCGGGCCAAATGTTGGTGGATAGAAGTAAACTTCTTCCACCAAAAGTTCTTGATACAATCTGGTCCAGCACCGGAAAAGTTCTTCGTGCCTCTAAGTGCTTTTTTCACCTCTTCGGCAGTGACTGATGGGCACTCCTCATCAGATTTTATGAGGTTGTCGCAAAACTCCTTGAAGCGGATGATATTGTCAGTATCTTCTTTCAACTCTAGTGTTTTCGGGATCTTGTACACCTCTCTCCAAAAAGTCTCTACCTCCTTGGGCTTGGTTGGATTTTTTACAAAAACAGGGGGATCACTGAAGAGGCGTGATGGGTCAGCAAGAAACTGTTGATTCTCCCTGTTCCATCTCTCCCTCTTCTGTATCCTCCTCCTTGCGTCAGATAACAGCCTTATTTTGTCAACAATATGCTGCTTGATTGTCAGCAGCTTTGACTTGTTCAGTGTGTGATTCAAGGTCCTTAGTTCTTGGGCGAACTTTCGAACCCTTTCCGTGAACGGTCTACCAGATGTTATGTAGTCAATCACACATTGAACATTTTGAAAAAAGCTGTAAGTTTTTGAAGTTATTGCTTTCGAATTCCTCTCGGTTTTTTGTTTTCTGTTCGATGCACCACTTTCACACTTTTTCGACATATTTTTAGTTAAAAATCATTTTAAAATCACACTGTCACACTCTGATCCGACGAAAACTCTACCAGAACTTGTTTAAATTTGAATCTTCAATTTTTGCGAAAAGTAAAGTTTAAAACATATTACAATTTTCCTCTGATGCGTGTGTTTCAAGTGCTAGAATCGTACTCAGGTTTATGAGTTTGATACTTTGATGACGAAGATATCGAAACCCTGATGACAGGGCAAGCTCTCGCCTCGGCACTTGCAGAAATATGATGTCAATATTTGGACTCAAATGTTGATGTAAACTGTAATATATCAGCATCGAAACATTATAGTCACAAGCAGCAGTGCAGCAAAAGAGAAAATTAATTTTTTAAAAACTAAAATAATAAATTTGCAAACTTTGATACCAATTTTCTTCAAAGTTGAGGAAGAATTTAGGGGCTCCTTCAAAAGCTGGGGCCCGGACTACAGCCCTTACAGCCGTACAGCCTTACAGCCCTTACAGCTTATAAGATTACACTGCCAGTCGATAAATAGAATTATCATTTTCAAAGTGGAATTCATTCACTGCATTACCATTTACACCAACTATCAAATTAGGAAATCCAGTTGTACAGGGTGCAGTAGATTTAATGATGCTCGCTGCTGCTATCCCCATTTGTAAAAATCAAAAATTGGCATTTTGCAGGAAGGGCTCAGAGGATGATATTAAATATGGTCTGTAAACTTTAATGGGGTGCCCGCAACAATAATCTATATAAAAATCCTATATGCAGGCTCGTTTCAATTAAATTTGGTTCAGCCCTACCGTGAGTTTCGATATTGCCCAGTACTATCAAATTTGCATCATAAAAGTTATTTTTACTAGGAAGTTAGATACAAGAATAAGATTACACTCATAAAAAATATATAATTACGAGGGGTCGACCACTCTGATATTCCTGGCACACTCACTAAATATTCCCATACATTCACAGAAAAAACTAAGTGTAAACTTTACCCGGATTTCGGGGTAAAGACTACTTGCAACAAAAATGACCCCATGTGGGTAAACTTTCCCTGACGTCTCGGTATTTTTCTGGTTTTACCCACGCTTGTGGGGAACTTTTGACAGTTCTAACGATTCGGCAAAACAGCCTTTATGAATTAAGCCGCACCTATCCAATTTGCCTGTTATACCAACCATCAGTTAACTTCACTTCAGCGATTCAAAGCTAGTGGCTTCCAATTTTCAAGACGGTGGTGACAACTTTCATGAGCAGAAAAGACTGTTTCTGCCCATTGAGGGTAATATTTGTGTTTTACCAATACGAACAGGTAAAAATACGAAATTACCTGCAACACTATTTACCCTAAGTTTTTTCTGTGTTCTTTCAATATTCACAGATATTCTTGATATTCTTGATATTCTTTATATTCCCAAATATTCTTGATACTCTTTATAATCCCAAATATTCCCAAATATTCAGAAGTATTCATAGATACTCACAAATATTCTGAAATATTATACTCCCCAATTCCTTCACAGAAAAAACTTAGGGTAAATAGTGTTGCAAGTAACTTCGTATTTTTACCTGTTCGTATTGGTAAAACGTCATAAAGGCTGACTTGCCGAATTGTTAGAACTGTCAAAAGTTCCCCACAAGCGTGGGTAAAACCAGAAAAATACCGAGATGTCAGGGAAATTTTACCCACATGGGGTAATTTTTGTTGCAGGTAATCTTTACCCCGAAATCCGGGTAAAGTTTACACCTAGTTTTTTCTGTGTTCCCTTCCGTTCACCGATTGTATTTGCGTAGCTTTTTATTTGGTGCCTTTGCAATTATTATGCAATTATTATGAATTTCACATGAATTGAATAATAATTTACTTGTAATTCATACAAGTTTGAAAGTTATTGACTTCGAGTAACTAATTTTCAGATTGTTAGTTTAAAATGCTTTAAATTCAAAATTGTTCATGTTTTAATATATATATTATTACTTTATTTTTGAAATTGTTTACTGTTTTATCATGACAGATTATGACGTGGAATTTTTAGGTTTTCTAATTTGTTATTATTTAATTTTACTTATCTGTTTTTGAACTAATAAAGTTTTAATGCTCAACTTTTAAATGGTCTAATCTGTAATATGATCTAAGGGGCCGACAAAGCCGATGAATTCTAAGAAAAAATGTAATAGTTAATATTTTAACCAAAATAAGATTTGTATTTTAAATCATAAACAGTTGAATTGAGAAGAGATGAAATTTCTACCAAAAGAGATAAACTTTCAAATCCAAGAAAGATTTTCCAGACAAAGAAAAAAAACTTCATCCAAAGTGTTGAATTTTCAAGTCAGAAAAATTAGCTTTGTACAAAGCAATTAAATTTTCAACCAAACAGATGAATTTTCAACTAAAATTATGAATCTTTATACAAAAAATAACTAAATTTTTGAGAAAGTAGTTCAACTGTTAACCAAGGAGTTGATTTTTCAACCTAAGAAGGTTCATTTTCAACAAAAAATGTAATAATAGATATTTTACAAAAAAAAATTTTAATTCTAAATAAAAACAGTTAAATTTAACCACGAAATACGAATTTTCAACAAAATACGTGAAATCTTAACTAAAACAGATTAATTTTCAACCAAACAGTTGCATTTATTTCAAAAATGGATTTTCTAACAAAAGGAAAGAATTTTCAACAAAATCCATCAATTGATTTGCAACCAAATAGTTAAATTTTCAACCAAGAGGATTATTTTTCTAACAAAAAATATGGATTTTGAACCAAATAGTTAAATTTCCAGCTACAAAGATAAATTTTTCGCGAAAAATGTAATAGTTACATTTTCAGTAAAAATATGTTTGGCCAGAAAAACGAATTTTTAACAAGATAGTAAAATTCTAGACTAAAGAAATGAATTTTTAACTGAAATTATGAATCTTCAACGACTATCAACTACTATCTCCAACTGCTTGTGGACCTTGCTACCAAGTTATTGAATCGCTCAACATATTTTCAAATCTTCAAGCCCAAAATAAGAATTTTCTACATAGCAGTTGAATTTGTAGCCCGAAAATATGAATTTTCAAAGACAAAATTAATTTCCATCCTGAAAAGATTAATTTTTAACCAACAGTTACATTTTTAACCAGAATAGATCAAATTTCTACAAAAAGAGAAGAATTTTCAAACCAAAAAGGCGAACGTTCCACAAAATAGTTGAATTTTCCACCAAAGAAAAATATTTTAGTCAAGAAGGAAAAAAGTTTCTATTAAATTGTAGAATTTTCATACCAAAAAGACTGAATGAACTTTCAACCAAAAATAGTTGGATTTTCTTATTGGGTTCTAATAAAATTCTTTTGGTTCTTCTCAGTTCGTATTTAAATAAAACCCGAAAAAAGGGGAACGTCTGTGAAGCCTGCGATAAACAAATAGGAATATCGATAACTTATAGACTGAAGAATGATATTAATAGAATACACAAACTTTGTCAGAATTCGCAACATTTCAGGCACTGAGGATATTATAAAATTGCACTAAATTGTACTACAATTGTAACTAAATACTTATCATTATTGACCTGTTTAAATTTCTGAAACTAATTTCATTGAGCTTCTACGCTCATTCAGTTAACAGAATTTATATTTTATACATAATTTTGTTCCCTAAATTTATAAAATCTTAGCAAGATTTGAGAGGGAGGGAGGGTACAGCAAATCTCACGGTATGTTACATGGGGGTGAAGGTGGTGAAAGTTTCAGAAAAACACCTTACGAGAATTGTGGATAACCTTTTATTTATTTGTTTATTCATTTATAATTATTTCGTGAATTTATGATTATTTGTGGATCTCGGGAAAGCAAGGGTACTTGCGGGTGAGCGTTTGCAGATGATAAGGTTGTTATGGCAGCGTCGGTCAAAGATTTGCAAAGAATGTTGAGCAAACTGTATATAAGCATGAAGAACATGGACCTCAAAATTAAGAAAAATAAAACAAAAATTATGGTGTTTTGAAGGAAAGGGTGATAATATATGTAATGTAATATACATAATTTAAATATAATCCGAAATATTGTCTACATATTCTGTCTTATTCCTACATATTCCTACATATTTCTACATATTCCCTCATATTTCTACATATGCTCATATTCTTCATATTCTTTGTATTTCCAAATATTCCGATATATTCTGTATATACCCGAATATTCTTTAGGGAATATATTCCTGGTATACGAAAAATGAGAGTGGTCAACCCCTCGATAATTATGCACTAACAGTAAGATTACTACACAAATAATTTAAACCTTATCCAATTTTGCGTCCAATCGAGCCCAGTCCATTTTTGGATTGGGGCAGTCGATAAATAATTCCAGTTTCCTCAATACTATTCGTCTGAGAGATTGATACTATCATACATAACAGATCCACGACGAATCGTTAAGCTTATAAGATTATCTCCTTCAGTCACGAGATTGTCCGATATTATTATGTTCGTGGCATGAAAATTTCCACTCTGCAGTGCACTCCGATAAATAGATTGATCATTCTTATAGTGGAATTCATTCATTAAATTATCATTTACACCCACTGCCAAAATAGGAGATCCTTTGTTATTGCTCGCTGCTGCAATCCCGATTCGTAAAACTCTGTTCTTGCCATTTGGAGAATCGTAATACCTAATATTCCAAGTTCCCGGTTTCGTTTGTGCATAATACCAGTCTGTATGGATGTGGCTTTTGCCAATCTTGAATTCTAAATCCGCTGGCGGCAACGTATGCCAAATATAATTTCGTTCTTCATTGCTATATTGATATGAATCTGATCGCCTGTTTGTTTCTCCAATTGACCACTTTACTCCCGTGGGAACCGATAAATCCACAGTGACTCTGTTCATTCCTTGAGTGATGTTTATCAATTTTTCTGACTGGAAACCAATTCCATAACCTTCTACGGGATATGCCGTTAACTTATATGTTCCAGGCCTGATATGTTTAAGTTCAAAGTCACCATATACGTCTGTTTCGCTAGAGTAAGAAAATCCAAGAGTTTGTCGGTCAAACTCTTCTGTTAAGGAAGATGAAAGAACAACCATGCTTCGAACAGGGCTAGCGATTTGTCCTCTAAGTTTACCCCGTTTTAGTGGATAACCTGTTTCATTCATCCAATTATAGGGCCAAAGATCCTGTTCCACTCTACTCTGACGAATTGCATCTGCCTTCATCTCATCATCCGTCCCCTCATTGAAGTAAAGTAGCCAGGGACCATAAATCTTGGACCATCCTACCGGAGCAGTCACAGCTGGTGTACCAAAGTGACCGCCAGTCATATAATTGGCTATCAGAGCATTCTGATGAACCAGAAGGTCTTGTTTTAGAGGACCACCAGAGTGGTATTCGCGACTGGCAGAAATCAACCAAGCACCATACCCATTTTCAAATACTCCCACGTATGGTGTATTTCTCATATACCCGGCATAATCGTACTTGGAATAGTAAGTTCCATCTTTAAGTTGCCATGTTGTATCCTGAACTAGTCTTGAATTGATCAATTCATCATTATCTGGTAATACACCCTGCTGTACACTATTGGTTGCCTGGCGCATTGTTCTGGGATTAAATCGATAAACGGTACGCGTTTCACCAAATGTTAGCGGCTGGTCTTTATTATTTGTGACCTTCACGTAGGTGTAAAGACCACTAATTCCTTTTTCCATTATGATGTGATATTCGTACTTGAGAAATCCTGGAACGTCTTGCAAGTACATAATATGTACATGCTTAGCGGATTTTTCCAAGATTTGAAGAGACGATGGAAAAAATCTTCCATAAGTACCATTATGCCAGTCGAGATAAAAGGATGAATGAGGAGCCACATTCTCTACTAGGTTCTCGCAATTTCGATATAAAGAATAAACAGTGGCATCACTGTTAAAAGTTATTTTTATCAATCCGTTATTGAGAGTGACAATAAGGCCCCTGACGTCCAAGCTCACGGTTGAAAAATGATTTTTGTTCGAAATGGTTATCTGACAAGGTTTAACTCCGGCTGTTAAAATAGAAAAGACTTATTACTTATTACAAAAATCAATATGCAGTAGCAGTACCTAATGATATGTCTCGCAAGAGAACGTTTTTAATTACGAAAAATTCTGATTACAATGAAACTTTACAGAAAGACAGATCTCGCTGAGACAAAAGAACAAATAGTTTGTATTTATACAGAAATAAAACAGATTTTTTGTTGTTGTGAATATTGTAAAATACAGATTTTTCCAACCCGTATAGAAATCACTTTCACATATCTCTGTCTCCTTGCCAGAAAATAGAAAGCTTTTGATTAAGAAAAAGGATACTTCTAACAATATTTAAATTCTTTTTGTGAAATGAAATGTGGGACAAACCTAGAGCTCTGTCAACTAAGTTTTTGATTACTGCAATTTTGTTTTGAAAAGAATGAGCCGAGAAGAAATTTAAAATTCTACCTGAGTATGTACTTTTCCTATACCATTTGATAATAATATTACCATCCTGACTTTCAATTACTCCTATGTCCAAAAAACTGATTTTATTATTTTTCTCTTTTTCATGGGTAAATTTGAAGTTTTGGATGAAAACTGTTAAACGCATCGATAAGTGCCTACAACTTTGTTACAGAAATACATAATAAGGTGTCATCAACATACTGAAAGTAAAAGAGCAAAATAAAATCTAGCTTCTTGAAAGCAAAGACTAATTGAAAAAGTCACTGAAACATTACTGAAAATAATGTCTGTATCATAGTAAGCCATGAATCAAATAATATAAATCTTAAAAATTAAAGATGAGTTACTTTCAACTAATGATTGGTGAAATACTAGTAATTGACTGAATTAGTTAATAACTTTTTGCTATTTATTGAGTCATTTTTAAATAATTTAAATGTAGAGAGTACAGAAATTTCTCAAAAATATGTGTACTTATTGATAATGGTTCTAATAGAACATTTTCAAATTGTAAGGAAACACAATAAAGAATATCCAGTTTCAACTACATATTTTTTTAAAATTATTCTAAAATTTGTTTGGTTATAACCTGAGAAAAGCTCATATTATAAATATTATCAAATTTTTTATAAAATAGTTTCTTGTATCTCCACAGCTTTATTAGCCGTATAAAATTAAAAAATTGATTTATTTCCAAGATCTTCAGAAGGTTACTTCACTTCTTAGAACAGTTTTTCCGTACAAATTAAAATTATAAATTTCTTGTCTCAAGGAGTTGTATACATTTCTGCAAAGTTCCATTAAAATTAGAATTTTCAAATTAAAAAAATTCCCTTGTCAGTAAATCTGCAATCTAATTTTTATTTTTTGCACTTGAATCAAAAGACTGCAAAGAGTTGATAACTGTTATAAAAGTTGTTAATAAGTTAATCGAAAAATGTAGGTAGGGGAAACCTCCCTACAGTGGATAGCTTCCTACAGTGGACATTTGTAAATAAAAGCGAAATGCCTAAAGTAAACCTAATTTGCGCGTTTGATATGATTTAAATTGATAAAAATGCACCATAAGACAGAATTTCATGTTATACCTAATTATAATAAAAGAAAAAAGTATAAAAAACTATTTTTGACATGACCAAGAAACTTTGTCCTCCACTTTAGTAATTTTTTTCCAAGTATCTAAATTTTTTCTAAACGATTTTGTTTATTAATATATGTTCCTTGGTCATTATACCATAATATTTTTCACCCTAGAATCTAAAGTTCTATGTAAGAAAATTATTATAAATATAATCCTTGAGGCTCTCATTTTCCTACTATGGATACCAACGTCATCCCTACAGTGGATTTTCAGTTAAAAGTTTTAGATAATTTGCACTCATAGGTTGGTACTGAAATAGCAGAAGACAGAATCAGCTGATACTTTGAACATAGCTGCAGCGTAATGTAATTGAGAGTAATTTTAAATTTCCCGCAAGTAGAAATAACCTCACCATGCCCAATTTCTGTTTAGGTATTTTCTAGGTACTTTTGACATGGCAAGATTGGTGGCAATCCTATCCCCACTGGACCTGTCCACTGAAAGGCGTGTTGTGAAATATGAGCGAAATAACTGACATTATATTTTTGATAATTTTATGCAAAATCGAAATTATATCACTTTTATCTTTGTTCTGATAGTAGCGTCGGTATAAAATATAATTTAGGGGTACGCATAAAAACATCTTTTTATTCTGATTCGCGGTGTAGAATCGAATGTCCACTGTAGGGCGAACCAGCCAACACTGGACAAAATTTTACCACCTCAAAATAATATCAATAGCTTTTTATTCGCTAACGAATTGATTTTTACTGATATCTCATCACATGGGTGAATATATCAGCTTCATTTGTGTCAGAACTGCTCTTTAATATATATCCTATTTTGTGTTTACTGAAATCTACCAATTTTTGCTATCCACTGTAGGGAGGTCTCCCCTACATATATCAATAATTTTTTTCAATGGAAACATAGCCAGATTCCAAAATTTAGTTGTTTGCCAAAAATAACGAAAATTTCATGAAATGAGACGGTTTAACTAGTTAAAGCCGCAAAATTACCAAGTGTATTTATGAAATTTAGTTTTTTGTAGTAAAAGCTGGAAGCAACCAAATGCTTCTGTGAAAAACCAAAGAATTTGTAAATTCAATAATTTGATTTCGAGTTTCAACTGATAATTTCAGTTAAAACAAGATTCACCTAATTAAGCTGTAGAAAGCTAAAACCGCCTAACTCCACTTTTAGCAAAATTGAATTTCGTGTGGAAAACACTTTTTTCTCCTTATATACACGTATTGAAATGAAAAAATTAATGTTAAATCATTTTTACCCATAATTTATCTAATTAAAAGTTGTAAAATATATTGAAAATTTGAGTATTCAAATTGAGAACATTAGGGGATGGAAAGTATTCAACTTTTTTTTCAAATTCAACCTCATTACAGCCTTTCAAAAAATGTATCTCTGATAGTGAATACTTTAGATATTAGTAATGCGCGAGCAAAATGGATTAAAAATTTGTTGGGCAGCACCTAATAGAGTCATTGGGGTAATTTGCAAAATACGTGATACGTTTATGAGGGCTGGGTGTCAAAGTATCATTCTGCATGTTAAGAACAATGGAAACAACATCCCGCAGGAGGGTGTGGGTGAAGTTCCTCAAAAATGTATCACGTATTTTGTGAATGACCCTTCGTAATTTTTTCCAGATTTCAGGATACTATTCTCCACGAGATAATTAGGTTTAAATATGCCCCTGTAATTGACTTTTATTTCTCGCAGCTCGCACCAAGGAAAATATCAAAGAATAATTTTTTGTTTCCAAAGGACTTTTTCGGGATCAAAATTAACTCATAAAAAATGCAAGATATCTAGTGAATCAATACTGGAATAGCATTGGATAACATTTTTAGTGTTTCCAATTTTGATCTACCATATACATATCTTGTCAACGGCGATACCACGCTGAAAACACCAGTTCCCGTTAGATCACTGAAGTTAAGCAGTGTTGGGCGCGGTTAGTACTTGGATGGGTGACCGTTCGGGGAATACTGCGTGTTGTTGACCCGTCGTGGGTGTGGTGGACCCACACGGTAGTATTTATCCACCTAGAAACACTACCCGAATCGGGTAGTGAGGCAATAAACTTTCGAGTTCGAAATGCTAATCAATTTTTTTTTTTATTTATACATATCTTGTATTTTTGAGAGTTCATTTTTTCCCCAAGAGAGCTCTCAAGTGCCAAAAAAATTAGGTCCTCGGATGATTTCAATTAACAATCTGGAATTATTTCATATTTGTTATACAATTACGGTAATAATGAATGCTAACAAAATGTAATAAAACGAGGTTATATACAATGTTCTCGAATCTTTCATGAATTTACGCAACTTCATATTTTTAACAATAACTTAGAAGATTGAATCTATTTACTAAATATTTTAGATATTTTTAGTACCTGTTTAATTTCTCGTCAAATCTATAATATTAGATCACCAAAGCTAAGTGTGTATTTAGTAAATAGTGCAGGATAATTATAATATAAGGGGTAGTATACGGAGAGAAAAATCAGTGTTTGAAACGACGCTTATTCGTCGTGTGGAACTACGAGTCTTGATCGTTCAAAACGACGAGAACTGTAGATTGAAATGACGAAATCGTCGTTCAAAACGACGATACGTATCTTCGTTTGAAACCACGACTCTCGTCGTTGAAACGACGTGGATCGTGACTTGAAACGATGATCGCGCTGCAACCAAAAATAAGCCCCGCCCATATGGCGGGGCCTAATTCAGGAATGCAAGAGTTTCGTATAGTTTCAAACGACGATCCATGTCGTTTCAAACGACGAAGCGATTCGTAGGATGAAACGACGATATTCGTCGTCTCAGACGACGATGAGTTAACGTTTTGGACTACGATGCCCTTTCGTCGTTTCGAACGCTGATTTTTCTCTCCGTGTAGTAATGTCGAAAATTGTGAAAAAACTTTTTTTATTAATTTTTTACTACAGAATAATGGAAAAAATCAAAATACTAATCTAATCATACTGATACTGAAGTCTTTATAACTTTATTGCAATCTTGTATTGTAATTACTGAACTTTAAATACTGTAATCTTGGGTATATGGATTTGGATTTCCTATACGGTCGATTTATTAAAAATGTCACGTAAAAGTATCGTTTTCACATCCCCTCTCTTCCACGTAACAGATTTTCCCGAACTCCCTCACCCCCAAAAAGGGCGAATAATTTGTTTGCCAATAAACAGCCCTTTGTAATTAGAAATCACTCTGTGTTGCGTAAAAATAGTAAAAAAATATTTGCAACGTGTGCACCACTGCCTCGTTTTAACTGAGATTTTCAATTAAAACAGGAAATTGCATCGAATAATATAAATTCTTTGGGTTTTCACAAAAGCACTTGTATAATTATATAATTATTTATTTGAAAGAGATAAAAAAATAAATAAATTTTTATTTATTCAGAGGGTTAATCTCACCGCTTTGATCATCACATTTTCATGAAATCTTCGTGGCGCGTTTCAGCATTGTTCCAGACGGAATCAAAATTGATTAAGACAGAAAATTATATTCTTTGGTGAAAACAATATTTAATTTGACTTACCGAAAGCCAAGTTGCAAAAGGTCCAAATGATAAAGAGTACAGAACAAACCCGAATTAGTGCACCCATATTTGGAATAGAGGTTCGTCAGGCTCAAAGTGAAATCGGTAGAAAGATTACCTATCATAGACTATATATTGTACATAGGAATATCCCCTCTTTAAAAGTATAATAATCATTCGAGGAGGCAATCTGGTATATTGTATCAGTAAGATAATGATTATCAGAAAAATTTATTTCCCTTTAATTCAGTACTGTAAATTACCTCATAAAAACTGATGATAAAAATTACCAAAATTATTGTATCTCATAACTTTAACCATGTGCAGTGTGTACTACAGTTGACAGTATGCTGAAGAAAAAAAAGAAAAGCCAACGCGAAATAATCTTCTGTTCTCCATTTCTTCCATTTAGGGCCGTAACCAGAAAATTGTTTCGGGGGGGGGGGGGGGCGCGCAACAGGCACAAATTTTACGTAGTGTATACGTATCCGGCATGTTTTGCCGAATTTTAATTTTCTGTTCCGGCATATTTTGCCGGATCTTGATTTTCTCCTCCGGCAAGGCACCCCTATGACTGGTTACAGAAATAACCCCTATCCAACGTATCGTGGGGGGCGGGAAGCCACTCCTGTGACTGGTTACAAAAGTTACCGATCTATTACCATGAATTTCTAAAATTTTCTTAAATTATCATATATTTCCATCCATTACCATAATTTTAAAAATGTATGAAAAGTTTGATAAATTACCATAATTTCTCAAATTCATGGAAATTTATCATTATTGTGGAGATTTATGAAATAATTATGAAATTTCTGAGTTTTGATAACATGAAATTTGTGGAAATCTATTAAATTTGTTAAAATTTATGAAAGTTGTGGAAATTTATGATAATTTACGGATAATCATAACGTTATTGAAAATATGCCGGAAGAGAAAATTAATATCCACTTTTCATCAACATCTCCCATTAATTTTCTATTGTCCGACATGTTTTAACCCTACTGAAAATTTGCGATCGCATTTGCGGCCGCGTCTAAGAAACAGAATTTGCGGCCGCACATTAGGTCACACTTGCGGCCGCATTTTGAAATATTATAAATCGCTAAAAAATTTGCGTTGACTTAATTTTTATTGTCTAAGGTGTAATTAAATAAGCACAACCGTGAATATTTATGAATTAAACAATAAAGTTTATTGAAATATGTGGCAAAATTTACCATAATAATATAATGTTTATAATATAATAATAATAATATGAAAATAATTTATAATATTTCAAAATGCGGCCGCAAATGGAGTTTCTTATACGCGGCCACAAAGTTTCAGTAGGGTTCGCAAACATCAATTTCTTATAGTTGCATTTAATCTAGAATTGTTTGGAATAATTAATAATGAATCGTTTGGAATTCCCAAAAAATGTGTCAGAATTCAATTTAGTACAAGATCAAATATGCCGGAAGAGAAAATTAAAATCTGGTTACGGTCTTGATTCCATTATATTCAAATTTTTACAACTTTAAGATTGCATCATTGAACTTGCATTAGAAAAATTTGATGTTCTAATTTATGTATGTATGTAGAATTAATAATGATATATGTCGAAAGATTATAGAATGTAATCACTTGAAGCCAGACATTAACATTGATGAACCTTCGATGTAAAATTATATAACAATTTCCTTCAATCAATTCAAAGTGATCATCATTCAAAATTTTAATTCTTATATTTTAAATTATTCAAAATTAGTAAATTTGGTAACTTCGAGCGCATCCGAATAAAACTTGTTTAATTTTCAGAAGTATAATTAAAACAAGATAAATAATTTAATAATCGAAGTTTAAATACCGATTTTGTTTACATTTTGAATGTTCTAGTTGTAAATTTTGTTTAAGTCTTGAAAGTTTAATGTTTCCCCAGTGGGCACAAAATTTGACGTCTTTACGACAGATCTTTACGACGACTTTAAGACATTCTATGTCCATGTCGCTAAGATGTCTTTACGATGTCGAAAAGGCATCGTCAGGTTTTGTGCCCACTGGGTCCATTTCCAATTGTTTAATCCTGAACTGCTTCCAGTTTTAAATAATATATATTATTCAACGTCTATAAATACAATTTTTTTATTTGTACAATTAGCAATTTTGTTTATTTTTGAACAATTTTAAATTTTAAATTATTACTTAAATATTTTTTATTTATTTAAATAATTTTAATTTTAATCAATAATTAAATGAAAATTATTAAAATTTAATTGGAATTTTAAACGCTACAATTCAAAATTATTTAATTTTGAAAGACTTTGAATTTATAATTCTTTATCTTCTTAATTTTTTCAATTGTAAGATTTTAAATTCTAAATTATGATCACCTGAATTTCATATGAGATAGGCTTGATATATACACTTATAAACATGTAATTTTACATTCTAAATTTTTGATACTTCCAATCCAAAATTATCTCATTTTAAATGCTTATACTTAAACATACTAATTTAGAATATTTAAAATTCAAAGTTCATTAATTTTAAAAAGTTAACTTTAGAGGATCGCGAGGGAGATCAGCATAACTTAAACTTGTGTTATTAGGAAGGCTCAACAATTTAAAAGTATTACTTCTTAGGTTTATGGGATGGTCGAATTGATAACTCTTGAATATACCTAATTTAATACACTTACTAAATATTAAAGTTTTCATTCCCGAAATTTTCGAATTTCTACGTTTTTAAAAATTGTTTATAATTTGAAATTATTCATTGTACAGAGCTCAAATTAAAATGATATTAAAAAAAGGGGGTAGGTGTTTCACCTACATTATTTCTATGGCCAGTCACAGGGATGCCTTCCTGCCCCACCCGAAAATTCAGGACGACTAGCCAAGCTTATGAAAAATATTGCACTAGTCATCCCGAATTTCGGGACGAGACACTGCGTAAAAATCAATTTAAAATCATTAATTCTTAAAAAGTATAAATTGTTAATGTGTAAAAAAATATTGTTCATTATATTGATGAATGTAAAGAGATGTTCAATCTTGAATAATTAATTTTTAAAACATATAATTTTGATATTGTTCTACTAAAAGCTTTAAAAATTGTAAAAGCTATATATAATAAAAGTAAATAACTTTTTTTTTAATATTCTTTCTTGGCGGCTTTCTTAAAAATACAATTTGTAATAATTCAATGCCACTCTTACTGTAAATTCGTTCAGTTTAGAATGCTTAAATTTTAAATTACTTGCCTCGTCTCGAAAACGATATATTTCTCTGATTTAATCAGCACTTATCAACTGAAACTAAATTGCGCTTATTTAATCTGCAATATGTTTTTATGTTTCATCTGCAAAAAGCAATTGTCTTACAGGGTGAGCATGTACGTAACAAAAAAGTGCAGATATTTGTACCGAAATTTCAGTATAAATAGCCCCTTTTCCATATCCCGTTAATCCTAACGGAAAAAATTCGGCTATTTATATAAACATGTATGTACACGTAACCACGGCCTTTCTTAAATTATGAAATCAGTTCTTCATATCACTTTATTCTTTTTTCGATGAAGTCAATTGCACTGACACAATTTTAGAGACCTGCGATCGAAATATATTCTCTGTGAGTAGTAAAAGCTTTATTTAGAAAACATTACACAAAACTTTTCTTGTTCACTCACATTTATTACAATTCATAGTTTTTGATACTTGACATACTGAAATATTTAGCTACTCGCTGGAAAAGTGTAAAAATAAAATAAAAATCTATTACTAAAACATTTTTTATTGAGTTTTCTATAAAACAATCTTTACACAATATAATTCTAACTTGTTTTGTATAAAATTAATCAATCTATTTTCCTGACTTAAAATTTGTACGTAAGCTCAGTAAATATAAAATCTTGAATACGTATACAAAATTAAGTTTTTTTTCTGATTGTCATTAGTAAAAATTTCATAATTGAGATATTCGCGAATTCCTTTGCAAGAGGGTAATAATTATTTTCATTGGAATTAAAGCAATGCTAAATTAATTTTATGATTTAAAATCTTTAAATTGAACGTAGAGTTCTATAAAATCTAGCTTTCGGAATTTCATAGAATATACATTTCTAAACACAACTATCGATATGAATGTCGTGCGGACGGAGAATTGACTGACAAGTATGACAAAATGACAGAAAGGCACATTAAGCAAAAAAACATGCTTTGAAATTTATCTTTGCTTTTTTCTCATATTCTGAAAGAAAATATATAGATATCTTCTTTCGTAAAATAAGTATCAAAAGGCACTAGACGACACACAGTTAAAATCCCTTATAATATTAGAGCTTCAACTAAGAAATAAAACATTCTCTAAAAAACGTCTTAACCTTTCTGATTTCATTCAGTAGTTTTAAAACACTATACAAACATTATGTATCACACGACATAATAAAATCTGAGATTATTTTCTTGGAATCAACGTTTACATACAAACTAAGATTTAAACGGACGGATCAATCGATGAGACATAATCTCGGACGGTTATTTTTCTTCTGAATTCATGGTAAGAAACTCCTTAAATGAAAATCGTGAAAAAGTTTCATCTAAAGTTAAATTATTTCTTATCCTACTTGGCCTAAGAAAGCAATAAAGATGACGAATGATGGAAGAATTGGTGAAAACCTAGAGGTACCAGAGCTTCCAAAGTGGAAGATTTTAATATAGTTTTCAGTGTGAACCCAAGGATTACTTCCATCATCGAAATGCATTGGACACTGATCTCTTTCACGTTCGTATTCCTGAAAAAATATGAAAAAATATTACATTTAATCATATTTCAGGTTTTTTATTGAAAAATTAATATTCCGAATTGTGAGAAACTTACTTCCATCATTAGGGAAACTGCAGCTCCCTCTGTGTAATTAAAACTCGTAACATCCTGTTTAATATCACAGAATGGTCCGATAGCTTGGGACATAAGGACTCTGTTTAAATCTGCTCTCTGGTAAACCCAGCATCGATATTTACTGTACGGATCCAGTTCGTCATAAGTAATCAAATAGGATTTTAGATTCTCCTTCCAGAATCCTATGCATTTCATTTTATAATCAGGTTCACCTAAAAGCAGAAAAAGTTATACCTCTGTGTAGTTTCTGAAATCTTAGGTGCTGGTTAACTTTTTGAACAATGTTATTACCATTTTCTTTAATGGAAGTGTTTTAAACTTTACTTATATCATTTCAGATGAATGAAAGAAAAATTAACTTACTGTAGATATCAACCGGCCTTCCCAAATGATCGACAGTGAGACAATAAGTTTCATCAATAGCAATTTCCTTTTGATCGGTATCGCAAACTGAGAAGTCAGAGATGTTTTGCTTGCAGTAAAGATTCGGACGAGGAGAAAGCGTAACTCCACCAAGAATTCTCGTTTCGAATAGAACGTCTCCTTTCTGCTCAAACTTGAACTTTCCTGCGACGGGACATCGCACTGGCACGGGGTGTTTTGCTAGAAAAAAAAAAAAAAAAAATGAAAAGATAAATAAAAGTCCACGTAATAAAAGGAATGGAGTAAGAGTTTGAATATACAAAACTTACCAAGGAATAAATCAAATTTCCAATCCTCTCTGTTTGGAAATTGAACCCAGGAACAAACAGTAGAGAAATCGTCCTTTATCACTGCGATTCCACGTCTGTATCTGATTACATTGTGGTGTTGGGGTACAAAGTCGAAGCAAACGTAATCCTTCTGACTGTAAAACAAAAAATTATTTTTCGTGAGCATAGCAAATAATTTAGAAATTAAATTATAAAGAAAACGAAATTGAGGTCTCTTACCATCCATCGACAGTTAATCTCGCCATCATTACTCTCGTATCTCTCTGCTCCCGACAAACATAAATTGTCCTTCTGAATCGACCTTCGTCCGGATACCAAGTTTCGATAATATGCGTTTCGTTAATGAAAATATCAGCGTCGATATTAGCAGTATTAATCCAATTTCCCGTCATATTCTGGGCCAATCTACATCCAGGTTCGACTACTTCAGCCTTAACTGGAGTAATTCTCAAACGCTCTGGACTCTTTTCGACAGTTTTTAAAGTATTGCACTCAGCTGTGATGGAAACACCGATATAGAGATCGTCGTCTCGATTTTTAAGGAAACATCTGTACTTCTCGTCTTTTCGAGATTCTTTTGTATTAGCGACTGCGAAGAAGTGATTCTTATCCACGAACCAATCACCGAGACAACTGTACTCAACCACTGAAATGACAAGTTTTTTCAATTACGGTTCGATATTTGCAGTATTTTAATTTTTTAAATAATAAATTTCTTACATCCGTCAAACGTTCCTTTCATTCCAGGACATTGTTTGTATGTTATATTAAACTTTTGATTTGTTATCAAAAATTGCGTTCCTGCGGTTTGACACGATCGAATTTGTGCGTCTGGATTATTACACTCTCCTGTAAATCTGAATCGATTCTGGAAAGAAATGAATAGTTGAGTAAGTAGCAAATTAACCTAAATTACGTATAATATAAAAAATTAATGATTTTTTAATCAAAGATTATGATTTTTTCACCTGATAAGCAAATTGCCAAACACCTTCAAGGGAAGATCTGCAATTGACAGGCACGTAATTTTCAGAAAATAATGTAACAAGTTGCTGATCAGGTCGCAATCCTCTGCATACATTTTCCACCGTTGGTTGAACATCCGGCGGTAAATTAACACAACTCACTAAAATATAATTGCATTTTTTTAAACATTAATTCTCTTAACAGTAATTATTGAATGTAATTATCTGAGAATTTAGTCATACGTACATTCAAGCTTTTCGAGAATGTTAACTGTTCTCACGATCAACTTTACACAGTGATAACAATTTTCTTTTTGAAATACGAATGTATAATTTACGTGATACTCTTCTAGCATATTGAGACATTGTCCTCTATTTGTCATGGTTTCGGCATTTATCTCCGTCAACGTATTTCGACCAGTTTCCCATGAAAACCAGGATCCTCTGATTACGAGAGGAATGTGACACTTTGAATTTTCTTCTGATGATGAAAGGGGGACTGTAAGAAATGTAATTTTTATGTATAGTCCTGTTTAAGGTGCGCATGTTTAATAAAAAACAGTGAAAATAAGGCTGGGTTGGTAAGTCATGTGTTTTGTCAGAGAAATCAATTTATTATAAGATTTTTAATGTATGTATTTAAAAAAGAAGTTCGTCCAAACTCTATGGACTCAATTTTAAAGTTAACAAAATCTTCAATAAATAATTTAGCGTTTCACATTAAAAAAGGTTGAGTCCTTGTTTTTTAAATTTTTATTTCGATTTACTTTTATAAACGTATAGTGTCCAATAATGCACAGGTAGTAACAGTATTATTATATATTTTTGATCGAAATTAACTTACACAAGTATAAAGTGCCC
The DNA here is from genome assembly GCA_932178445.1 of Andricus quercusramuli. Classification (NCBI taxonomy): domain Eukaryota; kingdom Metazoa; phylum Arthropoda; class Insecta; order Hymenoptera; family Cynipidae; genus Andricus; species Andricus quercusramuli. The sequence goes on from CAKNXH010058943.1 coordinate 20,644, forward strand.
AAAAAAGTGTAATTTTGAATTTTTTAAACGCTAACCCCTAAGCTTCTTATGCAAAGTTAAGGCTGAACAATTCTTTTAAACTTAAAAAGTACTTACTATTTTTTGAGTAACAAGGCCTACCTTGTATAAAACAAAACAAAAATTGTAAGGATATTACCGAGCTTAGTATATAAAAATTTATAATTTGATTACAATTAATGGTCTGAAATTACCCCCAAACATTTTTTTATGGAACAATATGGACAGGATTTATTCTACAATATAGAGAGAATATTCTCCATAAGGTATGAATTAAAAATATTAAAACCGGGTGACACAAAATAATCTTGAACTTCAAAATCCATAAAAATATGAATTGTTCACAGTTTAATGTATATGTATGTATGTATGTATACCATTAAGCCATTTCCCTTTCGGGGTAGGCGTGAAACTAACCGATTCGGGTAGTGTTTCTAGGTGGATAGTTTCTTGTAGTAAATAACTACAAGTGAAACTTGAAAATGTATTTTGGCCTATAACTTTATGTCAAGTCTTATTTTCTACAATTAAAAATATAATAAAATTGATCAGCAAAACTTTTAAAAACGCAGAATTGCACCGAAATCGACCTTAATTAACTAGCTCACATCATTTTCAGGTATTTGACAGGTAAAATTATATTCTGAAGTATTATAGGTATCTTTAAACTATAAAAATGTGTATTTTTGGTGTTTCGATTTTCAAGATTTTTTTCATTAACCCGATATAAATAGTATTTTAAATTTATTCCTTATGAAGAATATTCTCCTTATGCCGTAGACGAAATTTTGTTCATATTATTCCAGGGGAAAAAAATGTTTATAGGCCATTTCAGATCATTAATTGTCATCAAATTACAAATGTTTGTATTCTATAAGGCCAGATAATATCTCCAAAAAAGTTTGTTTTGTTTCATAAAATTTGGGGCTTATTCCTAAAAGAAAAAATAATACTTTCTAAGGGTGAAAGAACTTTTTAGATTAAATTTTTTTTTTTTTATGGAAACTAATAAAAATTCATTTTCAGACCTGAAACAGCCTAGCCCCCAGCGGAGCCTCTTAACAATTTGTTGAAAATAAAAAATTAATTAAATTAAAAATTGGGAAAAAATTGCGGACACCCCAATATGTATATTTAATGACTATACGAATAGCCGTCCCAAAGTTCTAAACATTGTAATTTCTTGATATTGGTTTATGAAATAAATGGAGATTAGAAATTGTATATGTCTAACTTCATATTGATTAAGATTGTTAACATTTTGCCCAATTTTGCGAACTTAGAATTGTTCAATGATAAAGATTTACTGATTTATAAACATGAATTGCTTTTGAAACAAACTATTAAAAATGAGCATTCCAGTGGATAGTGATCGCCAATTACTCGTAGGACTCATAAGTTAATTATTCATTAGTCATAATAGAGTGAATATGAATTCCTAAACACTTTTGCATCAACTTCTTGAACTTTCATTGAAAAAAAATAGATTATCCTTTTTTTCAAGTTTTAAATACGAAATAAAAGCGATAAAATATACTCAATTGATACAAAATAAATAGCAGTGACAACAGGTGTACAGGTTAAGAAACTCAACTCACCATGCCAAGATATTAGACATATTACAAATAAATATACAAAAACTGGAAGCTCCATTTTTGAAGTGCCTCCAAGAACACTGATTTTTCTATTGAAAAATGAGTTGCGCAATTTTCATCACTGATATTTAAAATAAATCGACAGCCAACGCCCCTGCATTAAACAAATTGACGGCCATTGCCATTGACGGCGTCAATGCGTGATTCGTATCCGGCTGGAATATACTTGAGAAATAGTATTAAAATTTTACCAGTAGATGGCGCAGAATCAGAACAAAAATCAAGCGAGATATTTAAAATTGACATCGAAATGTTAATTATTTGACATATCGCTAGAATTTTTCGACTTGAATGTTCATTCATGCATCCTTCTACGGAAATTTGTATTACTTACTATTCTGCAAAATTTGTATCGTTCTAAAAATAAGCATAGAATAATATATAAAAGAGAATTTGCGGGTATGGTAATAGAATTGAATTTTAAATGTTAGAATGAAATTGAAATGGCTAGAATTGTATTTCATCTGCTGAAATTCAATTTTACTTTCTTCTTTCCAAGTCCAATTCCTACATACAGTTTGAATTGCTATCTGCAGTAATTTACTCGATTTTATTTTATTTGAAATTTACCTCGCTCATCAGCGACTCCTATGGAACTTTCTAGAACCGAATTCGCTCTTGGTTGGTGGGATTTCGAACGTTTGGTCGTTCTTGTATTTTAGTAGCTTCGCGTTCGTCAGTGCAGAGTGTAATTTCAGAATGGCGACTGTCTTGTTCGAAGGAAGTGTCTGTCCCGCTTAAAAGTTTTACATTTTCGTGATCTGATTGCAATTTTCTATGTGCTTGAGGATACATACTAAATAAAAATGATAATAGAGAATCCTGATCTATTTAAGGCATGGCTAACGTCAGTCTTGGAGCCACTGTAAGTAGGCCAGCTTGTGCGATGAGTTCTTGAATGTATGCGTATGCAATTGATAATGTAAATGGTCGTGCATGTGTCGCGATTAATCGTTCGTCGTGGGATGATATTTACATGTCTTGTCCTGATCTTTTCGAAGCCTCCTGGAGTTTAGGAGCAAAATATCTATTAGAAAGATCTCTGCTCCAAAAAGTTCGATTCCGAATCCCACTTTTCATGCAATCGTCACTGATAGGGAAAACGGACATAGTTCGATCGAAGTTCATCAATATGTAAATAAATATAATGCTCTGAAAATAATATCCACGTGCAAAAAGACCCACGGAGTGCTGGGAGTGGGTTTCTGTTTTTGGAGCAAAGCTTTACTCTTGGGAGGTCTCGCGGTCTGAATGACCCCAGGAGCGAAATTGGAAAGATGATTGGGGAAAAATGTAATTCAATCGGTTTTGATTTAATCAAAGTGAGGGAAATGAGAGATTTTTTTGGAAAACATTTTTTTATAGAAGTTTAGGTTGTGGTTAAGTCTTTGAAAGGTCGTTTTGACTTCAAGAGTTTCAAAAACTATTGTGTCCAGTTTATGCATTACTACTCTCTAGGATTATATTGATTTATGAGTGTTATGAATGAATCATATATGCTTTATGATAATATTGTTATTATTATTATTACTTGAGTTGGATGTCATCAATAGTGAGGGATCTGGTATCTTTTAAGTTCTTTGCTCAGGGGAAAGTTAGTTTTCTTAGGCAGTTTTATGCGCAAGATAAAAATATATTCTTGAATATTTGTTTTTCATTTGATGAGATGTTTTGAAGAATTAAAGGAAGTTATTTTATAGTTCGAAAAAAGCGTCATGCTACTTAATTTCACGCTCAAATTTTTATAAAGGAACCAGGAAACGTTACGTAAACATAACGAAACGAAAGTCCCCTAGATACTTATGGCATAAGGAAACTTAAACGTCTTATTTACTAATAGCAAAAAGAAAATGTGCTTCAATTTCGTTTATACATCAGACATAAAAATAGGATAAACAGAGATACTTGCAGTTTTCATGAATAAACGCAACTCCATATTGCATTTATAGAAACTGCAATTTATTACTAAAAACGCAATTTCTTAATAAAGTTGTTCTTTGTTCAGGTTTTCAGTAATACTCAAGCTTGCAAGAAATAAGTAATTTTTTTACTTGTGTACTATTACTTATTAATCGAATACTAAACAATCAATTTTCAGATGTGATGCCGATCCTGCTGCTTTAGCAAAATATGTTTATGCCCTCGTCAAAAAGGACAAGACTCTCGATGAGCTACGAGTTGGCATGGTTGAACAGCTCGATGTATTTTTGCAACAAGGTATAATTTTATTGATTCGTTAAAGAGAGAAAAATAGATTTCTAGTAACTTTCCGTCAGTGATTTCTATTCAAATGCGTTTGTCTTATGCTTCGAATAGCATTAGCTAATTTTCTATGTAATTGACTTAAATAAACAGTAATAGTCAGGGAATTTTTAAATTTTCATTAACAATAAACATTTAATCTTTTAGAAACCAAAAACTTCGTGGAACTATTATTTAAGACCTTGGAAACTCAGGAGTACGTACTACCGCCAGCAAAAGTAGAACCAGCTGGAGCTGCAACGCCTCCAGGAGTCAATCCACCGGCACCGGTGGATTTTGAAAAACCAATTGAAGATTCGATCCCAGTGGTTCCTGCGATAGGAAGTCCACCGCCTTCGGTTCAAATAAACGGAACCGCCCCTATAGTGATCAAACGTGAGAGCAGAAAGTCAGATTCTGAGAAGGAGGATAGAGATAAGGAAAAGCGACCCAGAAGTCGGTACGTCAACATGGAGATCTTTTCATAATTACTTGTTTATCACTTATTTATCCTGCAGTATTTGATTAAAACTATAATCTTTTTTGCAGGGGTCGTATGCGATCGAGAACAAGGTCACGCTCCAGATCCTGGGATAGAGACAGGCGACGGTCTAGGAGTAGAGAGCACATTCGCCGTGACAGGGAACGCGACAGGAGCCGTCCTTGGAGGAATAAGTCTCCACCTTTGAACGCTAGGCGGCATGAAAGAAGGTACAAAATAATTAGTTAATTACTAATGCCCTTCTCCTAAATGATAGGAACAGGGTGTCTACCTGTCCGATAATTTGATTCAGTGACATTGAATTTCCATTAGATTGTACTAAAATTAATATCAAAAGTGTTTTGATATTAATTTATTACTTTCTGTTTGTCCAATCACGAAACGACTTTATTGTCGATAATGACGGTAACGTAAGTGATGATTTTTGCAAATTTTCTGCATATTATGAAATCTTTAGAGTCTTTGAAATCTTAAAATTTAGTGCACGCTTAAATTCTGAAATTAGTATTTATCTAAATATTAAATCAAAGAGAGAAAGACTTCCATTTTAAAATAAATAAATAAAAACTATGATTTGGAACAGGGGATTTTAAAATAATTCTTTAACGTCCGAGAATCCAAATAGAAGAAAAAAACAACGAAGTTGTGTCAACACTATCGGACAATAGTTATTGAAGTTAAAAATGAGTAACCCGACGTTTCGAAAACCCACTGTTTCCATCATCAGGGGAATAACATTATAAAAATTGGAATGGTTACGAAATTCCTAGGACATTTTTTTTTAGTATTTGAAATTGTTGAGAATAAAAAAGATAATAATAGTAATTTAAGTTAGAATTTTCCACTAAGAAAATGTCAAATAATTCATAATAAATTGAATTATCATAATTAAATTGAACTTCAATCGTTTAATGTGTTTGATAATCAGAACATAAAATTTATTTGACTGTTAAAATTTTTTTATAATAATTAAAAGATATGTTACTAAATTATTATGAGAGCAGGATGGAGAAGCAAATTGCTCCCATAAAGATGACTCCAAAAGGGATTTCAAATTATATCTGTCTTTCTTAAGTTTAAAAGGGAATTTTCTGAAAAAATTATTATAAATATGACTTTGAACAGGAAATTAAAAAAAAAAATTATTATAGCTCTGACTTTGAACAAGAAATTTTGGAAAAGAATGATAATTTTTGTTGCAACAGGAAATTTTCCGAAGCAATTATAGGGTAATGGGTACAATCCACTTAAGGGATTTTTTCCAGTTCAACAATTTGTAAAAAAACACTAAGCATCGAACTGAATTCTAAAATACACAGTTAGGTAATCAATTTTATAAAGATTTGAAGAAATTAATGATAATGTAAAAAAACAATCATTGGCCATGAAGATACAGTGATTAGCATAGACCAACGATTGAATGATTGGCCACTGAAATTTGGTGAAATACAGTCATTGGCCACCTCGTTGGCTGCGTCAGGTTATAGATTGCTGATTTTGAAAGCACAGTGATGAGCCACTAAATAGTATAATCATTGGCCGGAGTCAAAAACTGTTTTTGACACGATTTCCACTCATTATTCATAAGAAAAAGTGACGAACAATTATATACATAGTTTACAAAAATTTTCAACAAATTTTTGCAAATATATTAGTTATTTGCTTGTTAGATATTGTGGCCAGTCACTATGTTTCCACATAATTCACGAGGTCATTGAGCCACCCATTTATCAATATACAGACATCATTTGAGGGTTAGAATACTAGTATCGTGTAGTTATAATCACCAAAATCAATAAATCTATCGCAACTGTACAAAAATCAACACGCAGACATTCCTGACCTCCTCACTCAGCATCATCGGTTTTAATTTACTCTGGAATTTAAACGCACTGCACTGCACTAACCTAGCTTGTAAAATATGCTGCGGAATTGTTTGCTCTTCATCCTGCACTATTTATTAGTCGTTTTATTTGCGATTATTCTTCTATATAAGCATATTTAAATAAAGTGGCTAATCATGGAGGGTGGCTAACGATTGTACCGATTACCCTATATAATTCTGAGTTGGATCCGAGTATTTTCGAAAACAAATTATAATTGAGATCTAAAACAAGAAATTTTCCAACAGAATTATAATTATCAATTGGAAGAGGACATTTCGAGAACAATTATAATTCTGACTTGGAACAGTGCATTTTTCAAAATAATTGTCATTTTTACTTGAAATGGGAAATTTTCTAAAAGAATTATGATTCTTACCTCGAAGAGGGAATTTCCTAGGATAATTATTATTCAGATTTGGAACGGGGTATTTTCGAAAAGAACTATAATTCTGACATGGAACAGGGAATTTTCCAAAAGAATGCCAGCTTTGAGTTTCGACATGAAAGTTTAAAAAAGAATTATAATTCCTTGACCGGGGAATTTAAAATAATTTGTCCGGTAGACACTCTGAGGAACCACACTTGATTTCAAGCAGTAATAATAAAACGAGAATTTAATCTCGCAGTGATTTTTGCAGGCGAAGTAGAAGTCGAAGCACGTCACCTCTGCGGCCACGAATACGCGAAGGTCCTGAGCTTAGGGATCACAGGGCGAGATTTCGGAACAGATCCCCTACTCCTTTGAGATCCAGATCGAGGTCTAGATCAAGGTCAAGATCTTTGGAGCGCAAGAAGTTGGATCGATTGGAGAGGACAGATCTTGGAAGACTTGAACGCTTAGACGGAAGTCCAGGAGGTGGAACACCTACTCAGGATAGTAATCATGGGGACGTAGATATGAGATTGTCTACGACTAGTCAGTCGATTCAAAGTGTTGTCGCAGTCGCTGCGAATATTCCCAACAATCAAGTTCCTTCTTTTCCTCTGAAACGACGGTGCAAAGATTTCGATGGTAAGGAACATTTCTGCGTCATTTTGCAAAGTGTAAGAATTTTTTATCACCTTGTGTAAAAAATATAAGCCTTTAAATCAACAATTAGTTATAAATCTAACGTACCAAAATCTATAAATCGGAGATTTCTATTTTAAAATCCAAGATATTTAATCAGAAAACTTATATACAATAATATATAATAATATTGAGGTACAATTTGGCAACGTTGCATGAGGACGTCAATTTGGTGGGAAACCAACTCATTAATTATCGTTGTGTTGTGTTAATGAAAACTTCAATAATCATGCTTAATTGAATTTATAGAAGTAAAGCTCTGTCATAGCTGGCAGTGAAAAAGTATTTCTTGATCATTCGTATTGGAATTAGTACAGGCTATGTCTTAACTCTAATCAGTCACACTTCAGTAGAATCGCGTAACAGCCACACTGGGTTCTAATGAGTCCTAAAAATAAAAAAAATAAACGCTAGGTATTATTTAAGGATTCCAAAAGATGTTGTTTTTTAGTAATTTAACATAATTGACCACTAGAAGTGCAGTACACATATATTCAGTATTATAGAATTCTCAGGAAATAAGTAATCTTCTTAACTATTTTTTTAATTTTATAAGAACGAAGTTACAACTTTTTGCCCAGATATTATTGAGTAAAAAGGGACGTTCCCCACTCTGACATGAAATTATATGAATATTGATAATTTGCTAGTTCTGGTTTCTAGTTTAGATAATGTTAATAATACTTTTTTTGTTTTGAATGTTTTGTAGAAAAGGGATATTGCATGAGTGGAGATCTTTGTCCGTATGATCATGGAACTGATCCAGTGGTTTTGGAAGACGTAGCCCTAAGTCGGATGTTGAATTTTGGACACGGTGCACCAGTTCCGGGTGCGGTCCCAGTTACTGTACCGGCGGAACCACCTCCAGGGCCCAATGGCACCGGGCCTCATCCTCATCTTCCTCTGGCGAGTTTACCTGCTCCTCATCTGAGAAATCAACACCATTCTAATATGGGTAAGTTTATTTTGTATTTTTATTTTAGATTACAAACTGAGAATCGTGCATAACCTTAAAGTTTGTAAGCTTGTAGGAGTTTATGAAGTAAACAAATGTATGTATACATAAAAACATTTTAGATCGACATTTAAAAAAATTGATTGATAGTATATTCTCAATTTTTACAAATAATGTAGAAATTGAAATAAAAAACAAACATCGTTTCTAAAGTGAAAGTAAACTGCAGCATAAAGGAGTGTGACGATGGTAGTGGGGGTTAAGGCATAGGCTTTGCACCCACTCCGTCGGCTTGCGGGTTCGATTCCCGCCTCGCACTCTGGAAGAGCCTCGGTGGCCCATGCGATGAACACTTGCCTAGCAAGGGAGTTGTTCATCTCCGGAGAGTCGTGGGACCGGTACCTCTAGAGAAAAAGATTCTCTAAGTACTTAAGGCTGTTGCTCTTGGTGGTTCGGAACCCACCTTAAACTGTAGGTCCCCCTCCCACCACCAAGAAAGTGCGCGGGGGTGTGTGTAAAGGAATAGGGAAGAGATACAAGAAAAATGTAAACCCTTAGGGGACACATTAGAAGCTTCCATTCCAACTGCAGCATAAAGTGGTCAGCAGGAATTTCGTATCTTCCACCATTTTTCAAAGAAAGTGATAATACAAATTAGTTAGATATCGCTACCTACATAATTTACTGGTTATCTACACTTGAAAAGGGTTTAATTCAAACCTGTTTTCAAATAAATTGCAAAGTAATGGGAGCTTTTACGGCAAAAAAAAAACTTGGAGATCATTTATTTTCCTTTTATTAAAAATAATGTATTTAAAAGTGCTGTTCAATATTACTTCATCGAAAATTTCCCCCACGTCTACACGCTACATGTTTAGACTTTTAATTTCAGCTCGTGTTGAAAGTGTTCTGATTATATAAAAGGTAAACAGTAGATAAGTCGAAAAATATTGCTCTTTATAATTGAAGCTGTTTGTCAAAAAGAGGCCTAACTGCCCTAACTACTAAAATCTCGATTTCGATAAAAATAAAAATAACGCATTGGCGTAAATTTGAATGAATAATCACATATATAT
>CAKNXH010058943.1:50045-60323 GCA_932178445.1 Andricus quercusramuli
AAACTATTAGGATCCGACGTAGGATCCGACGTCGGGTTTTTCAGTAGGGAGGTGAATATGCGGGCCAAATGTTGGTGTATAGAAGTAAACTTCTTCCACCAAAAGATCTTGATACTTTCCGGTCCAGCACCGGAAAAGTTCTTCGTGCCTCTAGGTGCTTTTTTCACCTCTTCGGCAGTGACTGATGGGCACCCCTTTAGATTTTATGAGGCTGTCGCAAAACTCCTTGAAGCGGATGATATTGCAAGTATCTTCTTTCAACTCTAGTGTTCTCGGGATCTTGTACACCTCTCTCCAAAAAGTCTCCACCTCCTTGGGCTTGGGTGGATTTTTTACAAGAACAGGGGGATCACTGAAGAGGCGTGATGGGTCAGCGAGAAACTGCTGATTCTCCCTGATCCATCTCTCCCTCTTCTGTATCCTCCTCCTTGCGTCAGATAACAGACTTATTTTGTCAACAATATGCTGCTTGATTGTCAGCAGCCTTGACTTGTTTAGTGTGTGATTCAAGGTCCCTAGTTCTTTGGCGAACTTTCGAACCCTTTCCGTGAACGGTCTACCAGATGTTATGTAGTCAATCACACATTGAACACGGGACGCATTCTGTCTTGCCCATCCAATTTTCTTGTTCAGTTGATGCAAGCGACTTCTTGTCTTTTGATCCATTGTCGGTTTCAGCCTTCGATTTGAATCAGCCAAAGCTCTCGCAGCACCATAAACTGAGAAATTGATGGTCCGGAGGTCGGACTCTTGCGAAATATCTCCAAGAAGGGAGGCATCCATTTCAGCCAGATCTTGGTGCTTAAGAGGAACTTGCATGTTGATGTTCTTCTTTGTACTGAAATTGCGAGCATCTTCCAGATGGTGCCTGCTTTCTGCGGTCGGTCTTAAAGACATTTCATCTTCGTCTACAGCTTGTTCAAGCAGCGGTTGAGGAAGCGCTCCGCGTACATATCCATTTTTCCGGAGGTAGTCGGCTTGATTTCGCAAAGACTGATGCGAAACGTGTTGAAGCTGTGGGTTTTTCTGGCACCACAGAGTATGCATACGCGCCATAAAGCCTCCTTGAACAGGGATAATACTGGCATCGTAGCAGTCTAGCACGTCATCCTTTAGTTGATCCGTCCACTCAATATGGGCGTTTCGCCGGTTCGTCGTCGTGTTTCCATCTAAATTATTTTTAGCACCCCGAACTGTAGGATGATCGGCGCTGTTTGCCGATCCATTGTCGGGTGCTCTGCGCGTTCAATCGTTTTGAACCGCATCTACAACATTTTGGTGGTTTGTTGGTTTCATTTTTGTTCCCACGAGCAGCTAGGGAAAGGGTTCGTCCATCCTTGTAGTGCCCCGCGTGCAAGGATAAGGCTGATACTCTGTGACGTCGCCCGGTATTCCAGAGTCACCGTTAAAGACACCTCACCCAGGTGCCATGCAGCTTTCGGTACGGTTCTTACACCTTCGCTTAGGGGTTATTCCTTCGGGACCATCCCTGGAAAATTGTCCGCGACTGCTTATTAATTATTGTAACCATATTCAGCAGAAACCCTTGGTACGGGGACCCTCTATCCGCAACCCGAGGACGCGTTCGGTGGCTTTGTAATAAGCTCTTCGGCTCTATTCCAAGGGAATCGAAACCGAAACCGAATAGTGAGATAGGTGGTTACAGTCTGCGAAGAATTCAATGCAATGATCCGGCAAAATTCTTGTGCACCCTGAGGACACGGAGTGACCCAAGGACGACCGCCTTCTACATTCTCCCCGCAAGTGTCTCAGCATTTTGTTGACACACTGGGATGCTTTTCAGGCTATTAACCAGTGAAGCTTTGGCACCTCCAAGAGCGCCGGTGATTAAGACGATTAGCTTAACAGAATATTCCGGGTATAACCGTCGCAACTCCCTCATAAGATCTTTGTACCTCTCTTTCTTTTCTTCCTCCTTGGCTGTGACGTTTTTGTCAGCTGGTGCCGAAAATTCGATAACGAACATGGTTCGGAGTTGCTTTCGAGCAGCGGTGGCGAGCGGACGTGTTTCTACAGCGCTCCCGTCGAAATGAGAACGGTTCTATTAGGGAGTCTCGGAGCTCCCAGCTCTAAAGTTTTCGAGTGTGAGTGTGGTGAGCCCTTCTTTTCTGAGGGACCAGTATATAAGGGCCAGTATGGTCGAACAGTGAAAAAGTGTAGTTGTGGAAAAACCAACTGTTCTAAAACATTCATTGCCCTGGAAGACGAGGGCGGATTGCTAAAATGTGATCTCGTGACATTTCACGAAGAAGAAAAGAACTTGAGAAGCCTGCTGAGTTCCAAGACGTGCAAGGGATGTGGAATAAAAACAAAAGTGAAGGTTGTACTACAAAGTGAGTTTACTCAGTGGGAAAATGTGAAATGCAAGTGCAGTGTAGATATCGAGATGCAGCTATTCAGAATTGCTTGCGTGAGCCAAGGAAAAGTTAATTCGAAGGTAGGACAAGTGCCTCTAGGAAGAAAAAGGAACATGATCGTTTCTGGTTCTTAATCAGAGGGAGAATCAGTTCTGGATCTCAAAAAGCAGAAAGCGAAGGAAAATGGCGGATCGAACGGAGTGGAACTTTCCAACAAATTCGAGAACCTTCGAGAAACAGTAGCGCCAGGCAGGAGAAGCGGCGACGCGGTTGGGCACCTCCCACAACCAGTGAAGCCTAACAGTGAGTGCATGGAAACAGAAGATCAACACCAGCCGCCAGAAGGAGAACAGGAGAGTGTCAGCAGAAAGAAGCACTCCCCACCACCGGTGACAATAATAAACGAAAATTTTGTCAAGACAGGGGAAGGTAGCAGAAAACTAATGAGCTTAGCCCAGTCGGTCAATGCCGTGATTAGATTTGACAAAACATCAGGACGAGAGTTCATGAAAGCTGACAGCGTAGAGAACCACAAAAAAGTAATCAGTACTCTTACCAACGAAGGTGTAGAGTTTTTTACTCACGGAAATAAAGGAGAGAACAAAAAAGCTAAGAAGTTTTTCATCAAATTCTTTCATTCAATGGGTCTTGACGAAAATGAAATCATTCGCGAAATAAAATCTAGATATGGGTTTCAACCGATTCGAGCACTAGTAGTAGACTGGCTTCACAGGTGTTTGTATCAGACACGCACAGGTTAGGTTGGTTTCTTTGAAGGATTAGATATTCGCCGACATTCCAATGTAAAAACTGTTATAGCTTTGGTCATATCAAGGCGCACTGTGGTAGATTCAAGGTCGAATCAACAACCAAAAAAATAAACAGCAAAGGAGTCAGTGGAGGTTTGTACCAACTGCTCTCAAGAAGGTCATGGTGCAAACAAGGCAGCGTGTCCAGTGTTTGTTAAGGAAACAGAGAGGTTGAAACAGAGGAGAGAAAACTTCAGAAGGAACAGACAACAAATAGCCATCGTGAACAATAGAGCAATAACGAAAACAGCAGCGAATACTGCTCGCAAAACCGAAGCAGGTACTGAAGAGGCTCGGAAAAGTGTAAAGACTCAAGTCAGTGCAGGAGTTTCATATGCACAGGTAACATCAGGTCCGAGTAAGACGGTAAGTCCTTCAATCACAAACAAGAACAAAAGCACGAAACCTAGGAAGATGACTGACATCATTCTAGACGCACTAGACGAAATTGTAAACAAAAATGATGCAAGCGACGAAACTCTGGATCTCATTTGTGAAATTTATAAGAATCTAGCTGTTCCAAAAAAAAACTATAAAAACGAAATGACAGCAATACATCAGGTCCTAAGAATAATTCACAATGGCAGGCCTTAAAATATTACACTTAAATATAAATGGCATACATAGACGTAAGCCAGAGTTGATGCAACTAATTGCAAGAAACAGACCAGACATAATCATTCTCAATGAAGTCAGGTCCAAAGCAAAAAATAATATTCGAGGTTTTACAAAATTATCAGTTAAAATTGATAGATACTTAGGTACAAATATGTACATAGCTAATCATAATAAATGGAACGGTAGAGTCACACAAAAATTGGGGAACATTAAAATTAAAGAACATATTGAAGTCATTGGCGTTACTCTGTTTCTAGAGAAGAATAACAAAATTGACCTGTATGCAGTCTACATGCCAACCAGAGGAAGGGACAAAAAGGCAGAGAGAATTCTGGAGTATCTGACAACTAAGACAAACACCAGAATCATAGGTTATTTTAACGCCAGACATCCCATCCTCGGTTCAACCACAACCAACGTCAGAGGTAAAATTTTAATGGAAGCTATATTCCGAGGCTCAGCTCTCTGGTGCTGCGCTGAGCCTTCGAGGCCGTTGCACCGGGCGCGGGGAGTCTCGATCTTGCATTGGCAACAGCACAAAATATTGAAGCGCAAACGCAGCAGCTGGAAGACGTCGGTTCCGATCACAGACCATGGTTGCTTAAACTTGACATCAATCCAGAAGAAATTAAGATTCTTAAAAGGAACCTCAAAAAACTTAACCTCAAAGAATGCAACTCAATGACGGATGAAATCAGCTAAGATTTTAAAAACCTAAAGATTGAAAGTAATGACGAATGTGAAAGGGCAATAGAGCAGCTTGAAACTACGATCAATCAAGTCCTAGACACCCTGGTGCCACTACACGAAATCAAAAATGAAACCGATTCTCTCCCAACAGAAATCTAGACAGCAATCAGAGAAAGAAACTAATTGCGACGTTTGAATGCCAGAATCATCTCTAGAAAAATAGAAATGGAATACAAAAATAGTAAAATCGAAGTACAAGAACAACTAGACGCCTGGAAGGAAGAGCAATGGATAAAAACTTTGGAATGCAATGAGGATTATCGGAGAAAGTTGTGGAAAGTACAAAAATCTCTGAAAACTCCGGACATGATACCACCCATATTTGCAGGAACCATCTCAACAGAAGAGACAATCGACAAGCTAGTGGGTGCGGCCATAGTCAAAGATGCTGAAATTTCGACAAAAGAAGAAGATACCTTAAAAGCAATACCATTTCAACAACTGGATGAAACAGATCTCGTTGAGGTCACTAAAATCATGAGAACCTTCAAAAACAATAAGGCTCCAGGCCCTGATGGTATCATGATCCAACAAATCAAAAACGTCGGTCCACTCACAAAAAACAGGCTAGTCAAAGTTTAAAACTGGTGTTCACAGAGTGGGTACTTCCCAGAATGATGGAAACTCGGTCACTGCATATTCCTACACAAAAAAGGAAAAGATCCAAGCAAGCCAGAATCTTACAGACCCATCACCCTATTACGCATCATGGGGAAAATATTGGAGAAAATAATACTTGCTAGAATGCAAACACATGTCGAAAAAGTAATCCCTCAATTTCAACACGGCTTCTGTAGGAAAAAAGGAACACAAACACAAACTCTACGCACACTGAGTCATATCGCAGAAGCTATCCAGAACGGTGAGTCAACCTCAGTCATCAGTACCGATCTCACAAAAGCCTTTGATTCCATCAACCATAAAGGGCTATTCTTAAAAATAGACAAGATGGAAATGCCAGCCTACATCATCCTAATAATGAAAAATTACCTACAAAATCGCTTAGTAGCAGGAAAGCATCTCAACATCATTGGGAGAACACACCACGTCCCGCACGGGGTACCACAAGGTTCAGTTCTCGGCCCGGTCATCTTCAAACTGTACGTGGCCGACCTTCCAGTCAAGAATATCCCAAACACAATGATCTCTCAATATGCAGACGATCTCTTGGTAATAAATAAAGCAAGCAAGCCAATATTCGCCAAAATCAGAGAGGAATGGGCGGCAGAAGAATTAATTCAATACTACAGAGACTGGGGACTAAAATGCAACGTCACTAAGACAGAAGCCATCATCTTCACTCATAAAAAATACCAGTTCACTCACCTTCAAGTTGGGAATGAGAAAATCAAACTACAGAAATCCATTAAATATCTAGGAATCATACTAGACAGGACTCTTTCCATGAAACAACACATAGATGAAGCTTGCCTCAAAGCCAAGAGAATCGCTATCATGCTCAACCCCATCATTGGAAGATACAGCAAAGTGGACGAAGGAATCAAATGCATGATGATTAACACATGTACCAGGCCAGTCTTAGAATACGGTAGTATACAAGTTGCGAATAGACTCAGCAGGACATCAATCAAAAAGTTGGAAGTAGCGATCAGGAAGATTTTTAGACAAGCTGGAGGTTTTCCCACCACCTTTCCATCCCAAGATCTATGGGAATTGATCGACGAGCCTCCATTCCATAAGAGGCTATTCACCCTACACCAGAAGTTTCTAGAAAAGCAGCGGGAGGCCAACTACGGCAACATCGCCGTGAATTTGACTTCAATCAAATGGGATCATGTCAACGTCGACACTCTACCCTCCGTTTAAATATTAAACATTGTAAAGTATTAAATAGAGAATAAAAATTCACCAGGCTTGCCTGGGCAAAAGTAAAATAAGCACACACAATCAGATAGGGCCACTTATTCTATGTTCATGGTCTAGCTAGGTTTTTACATAGGGCAGTGACAACACTTGAGTTACTGACCCACACCAAACGATAGCCTAAGTACACTTCAGTATGTATCACAAATTATAGAAAATAAATTATTTTGAAATGGAATTGAAAATTGAACATGGTTCGTTTCTAGAAGTCAAGGAGAACTATGTCAGGCCTCGAGTGCGCAGCAGAAACAGTTGTCGAGAATATGAAGTTCCAGTATATGTATATGGCACTTCTCATTTTCGACAATTTACTCTATTTCCCTAGGAGCGTTTAGCGGAGCAGTATTTGGGCTAATTCCGTGAGAGTGACAGAGATGGTAATAGAACAATTTTAGTGCTCCCATTGTGCCTTTGGATGAAGGTCGTTCCCGAATGAGTTGGACAACTAGATAGTATGTGTCCTAGATTCTCGGGGTGTGCATGACACGCTCTGCAGCTATCATTGGGAATATCTTGGCTCAAAATGTGGCTACGGTATGCTAGAGTGGAAATTAGGTTAGAGTCCCTGTTACAACACTAGGATAAAATCAGAACTTCGTTCAACTATGGGTAATAAAAGACTAATTGGTGTCAGCCTATTAGCAATCGAGAAAGATTGTCTGGAGTCATTATCTTTTGAAGATCTAATGAAAGAATTCGCAAATTGAAAAGTGCGAAAGAATGTATTTCTTAGATATATGTATATGTATAATGCACATATTATTAGTTGCAAGTGCAATAATGAATGTCATTTTTCGAACTCGAGAAAAAACGAAAAGTTTATTCAATTAATTTCATGAACCTTACTTGTTCATAATTTATTTCATTGTATGCATTTTACCAGAGTTTTTTTCACAGGGGCCCAAAAAAAATGTACAGCAATGTGCCCTGATTTGCCTTAATCTGGCTCTGCCCTCACGACAGGGCAAGCTCTCGCCTCGTCACTCGCAGAAATATGATCTCAATATTTAGACTAAGCTGTTGATATAAACTGTGACACATCAATATTGAAAAATATAGTTGCAAGAAGCAGTGCAGCAAAAGAGAAAAATAATTTGAGATTCTCAGGTTCAGCATAAGTAGAGTAATAAAAATATTAGAAGCATAAGCAAGTTATCTTCAGAGAGAATTGAATGAATAAATTTGTAAATTTTGATACCAATTTTTTTTTTAAGTTTAGGAACAATTTGCGGTCCCTTTCAATAGCAGGTCCCCAGGCTACAGCCCTTCCAGTTACCCCCTTAATCCGTCCATGATCTTAAGGTGTCAAATTTTCATACGAAAGTAGATCAAATCGTTAAACAGTTAATATTTGGTCTTTAAACAGCACAACATTTTACTTCTAGTGTCCCTAAGATGACAGTGATTTTTCGAGAATATAGCGAAAGCAGTTCAAATTCCTATTTCTTTAAATTGTGAATAATTACAAAAATAATGTGGATTTTTTCATGTTCTTAGACGAAATTATATTATAACTTTCCTTCCTTTTATAAGATTTGGACGGATGTCTTCTGAAAGGAGTTGCGTTTCTGCGGGTTAGGCTACTACGTGGGGTTGACTTTCTATCTACTCTATTCTTGATACAATGTAGACATATTTTCTTTGGCACACATTTAGAGATATAATGAAATAATCCGCATTTATTTAAGGAATAAGCAGTTGCTAAGGATATTGCTATGTAATCTAAATAATGTAACCACTCAAGACCTGTTTCTTTCCAGGTTTTAAGTCTTCTATGTGTAAATGTTCCCTCAAGCATATTTTGTGTATCATCTAAGCTAAGGCGCGCATTCCTGAGTTCGTCAATATTAAGTTGTTTAGGCATCTGTATTAGTCTAGCTTCTAAGTTGTCTAAATCTTGTTGGTCGTTTTGCAAGTCGTAAGTTATATTAAAAGTAATTGTTTTTGACATCTCTAGGTTTCTAGGTAAGTCTAATTTATCTTCATTATTATATATTTGGCAACTACTTCCTGAAATTAAGGTATTGACTTCTATTTTGATTGATTTAATGGTTGTTTCGCAAGCTATATTTAGATTGATATTAGTTGTTGGTATTATTACATATCCTCTTTTTACTGATATAAAAGTTTCCTTATGTAGTAAATAAGGGGATTGCCTACATTTGGATTCCGCATATCTACGTAGTAGACTGGCTTCACAGGTGTTTGTATCAGACACGCGCAGGTTAGGTTGGTTTCTTTGAAGGATTAGATATTCGCCGACATTCCTACTTTTGCCTATTGTTTTTTGGTCTGTCGGCACGTAACTGTCTTTATAGATGATTATCAAATCGTGGTTGGGGATTAGAGAAAGGAATACTTTATGAAATTTAGTTGGCATTGAAACTATTCTTTGCAAGGATCCTTCCTCTTTTTCTAGAACTGGGATATCAATTATGTAGTTAAATAGACCTTGAATTATCGCTTCATTAACAGAACTGATTTCAATTATATGTTGGTAATTTTCCTCAGCTTTATCGAAATGATATCTAGTTCTGTGATAAGTTTCGCATTCTCCTATTGTTTCTCTGATAGTTTCAGGGGTTAGTAATTAAGAATGTATAATGCCAAGCTTTCCGTCGTTGATGGCATTAATAGCTGTGTCAGCATCTTCATTCATTTCGTCTACCAGAAGGGTGGCTAAAATTAATTTGGCATTAATAAAGTTGTCTTTGATATTTGAATTTACTGTTTGACTTCTTTTTTTAACACATTCGGATTCTTCTCCAAATTTATCATGCAATAGTTTATAATCCGTTTGGGAGGTGTCTAGAATGAGTTAAAGGATCTCAGTATGGTTAGTCAGTACTATGGCTATGTTTTTGGTGTCAGTGTATATTTTGTCAAATTCTGAATTTATTTGACTGAGATCAGATTCAGTAAGGGTACCAAAAAGAGTTTTGGAAATGTCTCAAACAAAACTCGCAAGTCCTCTTTTACCAATCTTAACTCGTCCTTTGAAGTGCAGTTGCGTCCGCAAGCTCGTTCAGCTAATAATATAGTTTGGTCCAAGGCTATTAATCTTTGCTGAGTTGTTGTTTAATTTATCCCGATGATTAATCTCCACTCTTCATGGAAAAGATGGAACTTGCTCAGTTCTTCCATGTAGATATTCCCTTTAAGTTCTTGTATTGTATAGTTTGCCTGGGTTGCTGTCAGAAACAGTCCAAAGAATAGAAGGGTAATCAACCTTGTTCTGTAACAAAATAAGGCATTACCTGGTCAATATGAATTCGCATGGTTTTACCTTCAAATTTAATTATCAGATTATTATTTGTAGTAATTTCTGTAATAACGCTCGGGCCCTTCCAGCTTGGGTCTAGTTTATTTTGTTTAGTATTATTTGTATTTGTATTTATTGAAAAAAAGTCCCTAGGGCTAAATAGCCCTCTAAGGAACAGGATAATACACGTTTATTACATATATGTGCAGGCACTGATCAGCAAAATATTTGATTTATCTTATAATTTAATCTATAGACTAAGTAAAATTAATAGAGGAAATCTCAGAATACGTATCAAATTAGGTTTGAGATTAATGCGAAGTAATTAACATTCAGTGATTAATAAGTAGGTCTTGTGTATGTTAATGTAGAAATGAAGAGGGATAAGCTGTGTTTATAATAAATATAAACTTGCAAAAATTACTGAAGACAGAAGGAAAGTCGAAGATGTAATACTCCAGAACTAAATATGAGAGTTTACCAGTAAGTAATTTCGAGGGTTGGACCAGGAGTATTGTACAAAAATATTAGAAAAAGAGATTTTTGAAATGATACAGAGAAGGTGCATTTCTAATAT
>CAKNXH010058943.1:60333-108427 GCA_932178445.1 Andricus quercusramuli
GTGCACATAAAATAGAAATCGGCCGAAAATCTTTCGGGGAAGTAGGTTTAGAAATTTTGGGAATGGGGCAAATAACAGCCTTTTTCCAGATATCTGGGAAAATACCGACTTGAAGAGAAGCATTATAAATATGTAATAAAATAGGAAAGATAATTGGAAGAGCAAGTTTAATCATTTTAATTGATATTCCATCAGTTCCAATGGCATTTGATTTGATTTCAAGTATTTTTTCCAAAAGTATTTCAGGTGTGATGCCATCGAAAAAAAAGTCAGAGTCATTAAATGTTGAATTAAGAGGGTTAGTGGAAGATGATGATAATAAGTCTGGAACTGGGAATGTAAAAAAAGTCTTTAAAAAGTCATCAGGTGGAAAATTACTATCTGTAAGTTCGTGCTTGGACGGGATTAGATGCAAACGTCTAAGGAGATGCCAAATGTCCTCTTTTTTGTCTCTATGTGCAATCTCGTTATAATTGTATTGATTGAAAGCATCTCTAATCTCAGTTTGAACAAGGTTTCTGAGTTTACGAAATTGAGTTAGTATTATACTGCTTTTTGTTCTTTTAGCCAGTCGGTGCTTGCCATCACGTTCCCTCATGAGATTTTTAATTTCGGGTGTAATCCAGGGGGCAGCTTTATTAAAGTTTTTAGGAACGTGCAGCGGAGAAAATTTGTTAAATGCGGAGACTAGGTAATTAGTCAGAGCGTCGATTTTATTATTTATTTCTGTATCTAGTATTATTTTCTCCCAATCATACGTCATTAGATGTTCATGAAATGTATGTTCATCAATTTTAGAGAGATTTCGCACCAGTCTTTGAGTTGGTTTTGAGTTTAAATTATAGGAAACTTTAAAGGTAATGTTAATCAAGTCATGGTTAGAGAGAAAAGGGATAGCATGTTGTTCGTAGGAGACAACCTTATCCATATCGTTTACAATCATCAAGTCAATACGAGTACTGGAACGATTAGTATGGTGAGTAGAATCATGAGGTACAATCGAGAGTCCCGAAGAGTACACCAAAGATGTTAGATATTTAGAATGATTAGAAGTGATATTTAAGTTATTGTTAAAATCTCCAGTAAGGATAATGTTATCAAAGTTAGGAATAAGTGAAAAAATTCCCGATTCAAAATCAGTGCCATAGGAGGCATTGGGTGGTTTATAAACTACTCCCACTAAAACTATATCAGAAGTTGACTTAACTGCAACAAAGAGAAATTCAGTCGTAGGGAAAGTAGCTACTGGACTCACATCAACCACAGTCCCACTCAGACTATCATGCAGAAAAAGACAAACTCCACCACCCCTTCTCTCATCTCTGTCTCTTCGAAAGAGTGAATAGTTGTCAATTGTAACGAGGCTAGAGGGTATATTTGGAGTTAACCAGGACTCAGAAACAGCTATTATATGGTAGGAACATGTACTGAAGAAATGCTTGAATTCTGGAAAATGTGCCAAGAGAGACTGGGCGTTCACATGACAGATGCTTAAGGTATCCATGGATATATTGAGAGCAACATTTTATACATAAACAATTCTGAAATAAAAAGCTCAGGCAGCATAAGTAAAAATCGACTGTGACAAAGAACCATTATCAACACACCCCTAACTAAGTAATTACAATTCAAATTAGAAAATCGGTAATGAACACCAGTGAAAAAAATGCTAAAATGATAGTAAAAAACAATGTCAAAAACTGTGGCATAGATCACTAGACAAATTCTCAACAAAAGTGGACATAATTTCGTAAATCGATATCCGGATATCCGGAGAGCTGTGCATATTTGGATGGAATACATCCCACTATAATATAATATAACCTCAATAAGTAGGAGAAAGGAAAATGTGCTAATAAGAGAAGATATGCATATGCAAAATACTAACACAAGGGCTACAGCAAAAAAACCATTTAAAGAAAAAGGATATACGATGACTGCAGTTGACGCGCCGTGAAAGATCAGCTTTAAACACAATGATTGCTATCGTAGCAAGTCGAGATCCTGTTGGTGGGTGAGAATAACTCTCCTTGAGCCGTCCTCCTTTCTACAGAAGATTTTCCCGCCGCTGATCCATAAGTATTTGATTTTCTTATTCCTCCTCAGCTCAAGCGCCCCTTTGTATATCTGACCAAAATACGGAGAGAGAGATTCTCTGATATAGAGGATATTATTTTCCTGCTCAGTCCAACCAATTGAGCTTGTCGAGAAGTCACGGTTTTTCTTTCTTTGCTCAATAATAGTGGCACATGTCTGCTGCTCCTTGAATTTTGCGACAATGATTGGCGGTCGTTGGGTGGCTTGTGGATTTGATCCAGTTCGATTGAATCTATATATATTTAGGAGACTATCATTGACAAGGGGGACACCAAGAGCATTAGCAATCTGGACCATTATTTCCGAGAGATTTTCCAAAGGTTTCTGAGGTAAACCGTGTATCTCAAGTGTGTTGACAAGGGCAGCCTGTTCGAAGGAGTGACATTTACGCTCGAGATAGGAAAGCTGTGAGGCCTGAGTCAGTTCGCTTTTCGTGAGATGCTTAGTGTCCTCTCGTAGAACCTGTATATCTGACACGTTCGATGCTACAGTCGTTTCCAGAGTACTTATCCGACATGCATTAGTGGTGAGGTCCTCCTTGATTTGGTTAACTGTGGCCTCAAGTGAAGAATTGAAGGTTTCTTGATTCGTTTTAAATGTCTCAAAAAGAGATGTCAGTGGTTTGAGTCCAGCAGCAAGACCCTGAGAAACTGCCTTCGTAATTGCCTCGGAGACCCCAGGCCCCAGGTCTATAGCAGCCATTCCTGAAGTGTCTACGTCAGATGGATCGATCGTCTCAGAGGTAGATCTTTGCTTGACCCGACGATTCTCATTCGACAAGAGTGAAGTACATTTCCCGCAGTACCATTTTTTATTGCCCTTTTTCAGAGCTTCAAAATCTTTGGACGGAATGTTAGTGCACATCTGATGTACAAAAGCATTGCATTTAACGCAGTGCAGCAAGTCGGTGGCACCTCTCGTGACAGCAATGCCACATGTAGTACAGGCAACCATGTTAGAAGGCAGCCTATTTGAGAACTCCGCACCAAGCACTACACAAATCAGGAAAGAACTAGTCTTTTCTGACAGAACCGGTCACAGTCACACACAAAATTCAATCCTGTACTAGTAAATGCAAATAATTATCACCTCACTTAATGTAAATCCTTCCGACAACCGACTAATCCACTTTTTTTCAATTACGTATATAAGCTGTGATATACGTATTTGGTACATACGATGAACAATATTTTTTGCGCTTCTTGCACTTCAGGGGTGCATTTCACAAACCTCACACTTAGGGGGGAGTTTGGGGTCACCAACCTGCCACTATATGCACTTTTTCCGAATTAAATATTCAAATTAAAACTATTAAAATCTACGAAAACACAGAGCGACCCTTCGGCACGTCCGCACTCTCCGAGAGATCAATGCAATGAATCAATGCAATGTATTATTTCTCCATTTGACCATATTTCCTATTTTATGAACAGGGTGGCTCTTTATTATGTTTTCATCAGATCGCTTTTTACTTTTCTCTTGCTCGTGTTCTATTCTTTCTCTGGCTTTTCTAAGAATTTTGTCATGTCGGATTTTCCATTTTTTCACTAATTCAGAATAAGTTAGGGTAGGAGACCTAGGTATAACAGAAGGGATATCGGGGTCTCTTCCAAAAGTCATCTGAAATGGCGAGAGACTATGTAGTAGTAGCATTTTTCATGGTCCTCTTGTTTATTGTTATATTCCATTGATGTTTTAATGAGATTTTTCAAGTTTGAGTGCATTCTTTCTATATTGCCATTTGCTTGTGGATGGAAAGATGTTGTTTTTACATGTTTAATTCTTAAAGCTTCCTCGAATTGTTGCATCAATTCTGACAGGAAGTTCGTGCCTTGATCCGTAAGTATCGTTTTCGGGGCTCCGAAGGTATATATATAATGGTCAATGATCCTTTGTATTACTGATTCCGATGTTTACTTTTATTACCTAGATTTGTTTCAGGAAGTGGACCAAATACATCTAATGCGGTTTTTTTCTTTTACATTGTGTAACCAGACTTGGGCTTTACGGTTGGTGTGAATGATGAGTTTCTTACCTAAAAGATATTGTCGTAATCTTTTACAAGCCCAAACGATCGCTAGTAATTATTTTTCGGATGTTGTATAGTTTTCTTCGGCTTTATTAAGGGTTCTAGATATAAAAAGGCACGGGTGATTTCCTTGCGAAAGTACGGCACCGAGGCTTAGGTTTGTTGCATTGGTTGTAAGTGTAAAGGGTTAATTAAATTTAGGAAAGCGTAAAACGGGTGCACTGCATAGAAGTTCCTTAAGTTTGTCAAAACTTTCTTGACATTTGGGACTCCAATCAAAGATGGTTTCTTTTTGAGTTAAGTTTGTTAAAGGTTTAGCGATACTTGAGAAATTTTCTATAAAATTCCTGTAGTTACCTGCTAATCCAAGGAACGATTGTATTTGTTTAATCGTAGTAGGTGTCTTAAAGTTTTTTACGCACTCAGTTTTTGCTGGATTGAGTTTAACTCCGTCTTTTGTTATTACATGTCCTAAATACTCAAGTTCGGGTTTAAGGTATTCGCATTTTGATGGTTCTAAACGTAGTCCTAGTTGCTTGATTCTTTCAAATACGTCTAGCAGGTTTCTATTATGTTGTTCAACGGTTGACCCAAATACTACGGTATCGTCCATATATTCAAAGCATTTTTCGCCTATCAGTCCTCTGAAGGCACCATTTATCATTCGTTGGAATGTGACTGGAGCATTCTTTAGGCCAAAGGGCATTCTATTATATTTAAAATGTTCTCGGTTTGTGGAAAATGTTGTATATTTCTACGATTTTTCGTCCATTGGGATCTGGCGGGAACCTGCACTCATATCGAATGCTGAGAAGAACTTTGTTGGCTTAGTTAATTCTTTTCTCAAGACGTGTTAATCTGGAATTCTTTAACAATTCGCAAACTCTATTCGTTGTAAATGGATTGCTTTCACTTGCTCTTTCAAATTGGATCTTGTCTCGAGATTTGATGGACATAGTTTTCTTATAATTATTATTGGTAGGGATTTGAATGGGTTTTTTTACTGTCATTGAAAAGTGCTATTGTAATTTCATTATTTTTCATTCGATAAATTCCGTCGGATACATTTTCTTCATTTTCTATCCAGATGTCTTGGTTGTTTTCTTTCCTTTTAAGCTTGCAAATTACACTTGAATTCTGTGAAATATATTCTCCGCCGTCGTGAAGGGGTAATTTTTTATTTCCCAGAATTAAATGCCTTGGAGTAAGAGCATAGCTTTTGTACATTTTAAAGAAGGTAGGCCTATTATTCCTTCTTCCGGAAGGGGAAAGTCGTTATCGACAATGTGGAAGAGATGATTTTTTTCTAGATAGGTAATATAGGTTGCTTGTTTTGACAGGTCTTCATGATCGCTCATTAAGAATTTCTTCTTAAATTATATTTTTTAAGAATTTGTTGGTACATGAGAACTTTTTATTATATTAATTGACGCTCCTGAGTCTACTAATAGTTTGTATTGTTTTCCATCTCGATGTCTCCAGATGATGTATTGTAATCGTCCATTAATTGCAGAGATTCGGCTGAGTTCTCGTAGTCTAACTGCTCGTTCTCCTCTTCTTGGGTCATGTCCTCGGATTCTAAATAACTTTCTTGGTTCTCCTGTATGTTGTTTATTCTGTTGGGCGGACGCTTCTGTCCTAAAGTATTCGGAAAATTTGTATTCTGTTTCTGTCTAATTGTATTGCGTTTATAGCACCTCATTTGAGATCTTCTAGATAACGGCAAAGAATGATTAGGTACTCTAGGCGTTGGTGTTGAATATGTTCGCGGCATCGGGCGATGTACTGGTTTAGAAAGTGGTGATATTGACGTTCGAGTCGGCTGTGCTTCGCGCAACCACATTTCGGTTTTTATCGTTCACGGGCTTCTGTGCTTTTACTTGAAGATCGATCTCTCTTTTTAAGTTTGGTAGGTACCGTTTTAGACATTCTTTGTCCTCGATGTTCAAGGCAATTTTCCTTTCATTGGTGGACAAGTGCTCGCTTTGCACTGCGTATTTCAATTCGTTTACTATTTGTTTAAATCTTAAGCTAAAATTTTGGACTAATTCTGTCGGTCCTTGTTTACAGCTTTCTAATTTGGATCTAAGTGTTGATACTGAACCTTTTATTTTTTCCGTTACTATAAAATCTAATAATAGGTCCTCCTGCGTACATCTTTTTCGAGCTTTTTTGATGGATTTTATAAAATCCTCTACGCCTATATCGTCGTGACCGGTGGTTTCTTTAATGGTTCTAATTACATCTTTAGCTGGGATACACTCGATTTCAATTTTACGTTTATTTTCCGGGACTCGACTTGGATTATTTCTAGATTCTAGGTTACGAGCTGTCACACTTTTACTTTCGGTTATCCGTTGTTTTGACTTTTCTTCTCTTCGAGAGTTCGGGTCGTAATCTTCATCTAAATCTTTTGTCAATTCAGGGCCTATATCCGTCTCTATTTTCCCTTTTGAAACTGCTAGTCGAGCTAACTTTTGGATTTCTGAGATTCTATTACTGTTTTCTTTTTTCAAGATATCAAAGTTGAGATCCATCAGTTCAAGTTTTTTTAATATGGTTTGTAGCATTGTGTCGGTTCCCGCTTGGGGGGAATATATTGATGATTCTTTTTCTGTGTCTGTCGTATCAGTGGTGTAATCTGTTTCGTTGTTTCGATATTTTTGAAAAGCCAGTTTGTATGTTTCTAAAGAAAGGTTTTAAGTTAATATTTGGCCTAGTTTTGAATAATTCTACGTCTCCCAAAAAATATTTTAATTCGTGTTTAAGTTCGTAGCATTGTTCGCGTTTAAACCTTGGCTTCTTGGGATCGTGCTACAACAATGCCAAGAAATTTCAGGTAGGTTTTTTATTTATTGACGGACACATAGACCAGGGACCACTATGAGCGTGTGTACGGACGTGAAGCTAAAGTTTGGTAGTATTTGGACGCAAATTTTATGATTTTAGTCATAAAATTCGCCTTACAAATATCTTCAAACTGTACCAAAAAATCTAACACTTCTTACTTTTCTAAAAGTCTTTACTCAGAATTGTTTTGAATTTCTTTTTTCTTGTTGTACGCTGCTGGGACCGTTTGAATCTTCTTTCTTTCTTGTTGCACTCTTCTGAGACTGTATAATCAGCGAGTTGATACTGCGTTATCCCTTCCCTGGTAAAAATACCCGTTAGGAATCGTTAGAATCTCTTTAGAATCCTCTAAGATTGCAGTTAGAGTTTTAAGTGGATTTAAAGAGGAATCGTGGAACGTAATGTGTTGTAAAATCTTTTTAAGGGGATACTGGTTGTGCAGTTAATTTTGGGAAATGTTTGTAATAGGTTCTACGGGGAACCTAAGTGGAAATTATAATCTGAAATTACTTTTTAAACATTTCTTTAAGTGGATCTAAGAGGAATTTAAGAGGAGCATAATTCTAAGGAGACCTGAGCGGAACCCAAGTAGACCTTAAAACACGAAATTATTTTTCAAGAAATTTTCCTAAGTGGATCTAATGGGAATTTAATAAGACTACGTTTACTGGAAAAGCGACAAATTATAAAATTGTCGTCTTAGCAGGATCTAAGGGGATCTTAAACGGATATTAAAACATTATATTATTTTGTACGGAATTTTTCTAAGTGGATCTAACGGTAATTTAAGAGGCTGCGTTTACTGGAAATGTTGCTGAGGATATAATTGTAATCTTAAGAAGATCTAAGGTGATCTTAAAAGGAAATTAAAATAATACAATAAACTGGTAAAAATACCCGTTTAGGAATCGTTAGAATCTGTTTAGAAGCCTCTAACATTGCAGTTCGACTTTTAAGTGGATTTAAAGAGGAATCGTGGAAAGTAATGTGTTGTAATATGTTCCTAAGGGGACACTGGTTGCGCAGTTAATTTCGCGAAATATTTGTAATGGGTTCTACGGGGAACCTAAGTGGAAATTATAATCCGAAATTAGTTTTTAAACATTTCTTTAAGTGGATGTACGAGGAATTTAAGAGAAGCATAATTCTAAGGAGACCTAAGCGGAACCCAAGTTCCTAGTTCCAAGTTCCCAAGACCTTAAAGAAATTATTTTTCAAGAATTTCCCTAAATGGATCTAATGGGAATTTAATAAGACTACGTTTACTGGAAAAGCGACAAATTATAAAATTTTCGTCTTAATAGGATCTAAGGGGATCTTAAACGGACATTAAAACTCTAAATTATTTTGTATGGAATTTCTCTAAGTGGATCTAAAGGGAATTTAATAGGTGCGTTTACTGGAATTGTTGCTAAGTATATATTTGCATTTTAAGAGGATCTAAGGTAATCTTAAATGGACATTTAAACACTAAATTTTTTTGTGGGGAATTTCTTTAATTGTATCTAACAGTAATTTAAGAGAATGCGTTTACTGGAAAATTGACTAAGTATATAATTGTCGTCTTAAGAGGATCTAAGGGGATCTTAGACGGACATTAGAACACTAAATTTTTTGTACGGAATTTCTCCAGTGGATGTAATAGGTATTTATAAGGACTGCGTTTACTGGAAATGCGACTGAGTATGAAATTTTCATTCTGAGGAGATCTAAAGGGAACTTAAAGGGACTCTAAAAAACTACATTTTTTTGTACGGAATTTCTCTAAGTGGATCTAACGGTAATTTAAGAAACTGCGTTTACTGGAAAAGGTACTGACTATATAACTGTCGTCTTAAGAGGATCTAAGGGGAACTTAAATGGACTGTTATTTCAATAGAATGTTACACGTGTTTCAGGGACCTTACCATTTTTCAACCCACCTTTTTATAATATGTCTAAAATCAAGAAATAATGAATATATATTCCTGAGAGGACCGTGGGTCATTCAGGAAAAAATCATGGCCGACATTTTGTAACGAACGTTCAAGCAGTTCGATAGCGCAATTGTCTAATGCATCGGCTAGGTACGTACGGGTTAGGTAGTTTAGGTAGGGTTCGAATCGCCAGCGAGTGCAATTTTTCAACGGGTTTGAGCGTGCGATTATATGTGTAGGGGACCGTGCGTGAAATTAGGTTATTTAAAATATAAAGTAAGTGCCGCAATACTACAAAAAACATTTTTTTTGTCACATATCAAATACAGATTACACGCATACAGAAACCTCATAGAAACCTTTTAAACTCCCAGTAAGCGATGGCAAAAAACCCTTCATCTCCTCTTAGGTTCTATATAAAAACCCCTTACAAACCTTATATGATCCTTATAAAACTCCAGTACACCCCGAATCAGATCCATTTAGAAACATTTCAGATATACATTAGACGCACATAGAAACCTCATAGAAACCTTTTAAACTCCCAGCAAGCGAGGACCAAAAACCCTTTGTTTACTTTTAAGTCCCTATAGGATCCACTTACAAACATCATGAGCTCCACAATATATGCTCTTTCAAGCAAGGAACAAAACCATCTTTGAAAAATTATAGGAATCCTTAAATTCCTAAATCTATAGGGATTCTATCGTTACGAAAGAGAGAAAATTTTCATAAGAGGCCAGAAGCGAGAATTTTTGCTGTAGAAAAAATACCTTTAAAGGATTTCACTGTTTTGAAACCTTCGTTTGGGTATATTAAAAAAATATACTAATTTCTCTACCTCCGCCAAGGTAGAGGTAAGCTGCGTAACTCATTTAATATAGGGTAGGGTACAGCGAGATGGGCATAGTTGCCTTTTTCACGTTAGTATTTGAAATCGGCTAATTCATTGCTTGAAAGTAAGTCGTTATATATATTCTACAAACATTTTTTATCATAATTTTGTCAAGATGAGAGTTGCATTTTTTGTGGAATGAGTTGGTTCAAAAATATGTTTGAATAAAATAAGAGTTTATTACACATCACTAAAATTTACAGAGAAAGAAAACTTATAACGACCAGTATGACATGGTTTAAATGTTGGTTGGGAACATAGGTTTGAGACGAGGTCGAGTGTTCGCTAGGTAGAGGTAGAATTGTATCTGAAGACTCAAAGTAAGGGATGAACATTAAAGGTATCGCAGATTGTTGATACACAGGTGGAGAGGGTATTAGACCAGTGGTCAGAAAACTTTTTGCTCACTTTTCAGGTATGGTCGGGCCCGTCCCGGCTTAATTTTTTCTATTATTTTTAATTCTATTCACGGACCTCAGTGTGGGTCAGCTTACTCCAGCAGGCGTCTTTTGTTCACAGGCAGGTTGAAGTGAGGAAATTTGAAAACTTTCAATTTTTCAACTAGCAATTTGAAATTAGCATAATCAGCATCTACGAATTTTTCCGATTCCAATGATATATTACTTGCCTAGGAATGTTAAAAATTTGAAGGAGTTTAATATAAAAAAACTTAAGCGTAATGTTCAATTTAATACTAAATACTTCTCAAATTGTCAACCTTTATAAACAAATTACATGTCGTTAGCATCGGGAAAATACGTAGATTCCAAATAAATAACCTTTAAATCGCGAATTGCAGAATTAAGAAATTTTTATTTCAAAATTTTCTCCCTTTTTCGTTAAACAGACCCCTGAGGGAAGGGTTGATCTGCCCAAGCTCGCAAGTACCTGACCAGAAAGTAGGTCGTTGGTCATGCCGGTCAGGGTAGCCTGACTTGGTCAAGAGCGTGCCGACCACTGTATTCGACTCTCTCTAATTGGTCGTAGAAATTCTTGGAGAAGGGCAGTAGATACTCCTTCTTTCTGACGTTATTGCAAAATCATAAAATGTCCCAAAATTTGAAGTAAAGGTGGCCAAAGGCCCATGTGTACAGCTATAAAGCAATAAACGGCTCAGGGCGCCCTAAGTTGGGAGAAGATGATAATAATGCTTAAGAAAAATAGCAGATGCTGCACGTTGTCTTTGTCAAAGAAATAGTAAATTTAGGAAGCTGAATACAATTCTGTTTTGGAGAAAAATAAATGGAAATCTTGTAGAAAAATACTTGAATAAAAAAAATAAATTATGAATAAATTGTTACGACGTAACATCTTGGCCCCCATGGAACTGTACATGAGTGTTCAAGGTGTATCTAAAGATAATGGCTAAATAATAATTGATGACATTGCTATACAAATTAAAAACGATTGATAAAGAACTGAAAACATTGATATGAGAATTAAAGACATTTGATTAAAGAATAAAAGAGATTTTTGTGAGAAACGAAAACATTTGATAAAAGAATATTTGATGAAAATACCAAAAACGATAGATAAGAAATACGTCGATGCGTACGATGAAAATAATCTATCCCTATATAAAAGGACCATTTGAACCGGATTGAAAAAAAATCAATCCGGTTCAGTTCTGTTATTGTCACGGTTACATCGAACTGAAACTCATTGATTTTAATACTATATCTATTCAGCTCAGTTCCGAATTTCATGTAGATACTTCAATGGTGTCAGTTTGGAATGCCGAATTGATTTACCAGGTGGTCGTGATCTACTTGGCTCGGTTCGGAACTTCAAGTACCATTTGAATGGTTTCAGTTTGGTATACTGAAGTAGTTTGTCAGGTAGTCTTGATGTATTCGGCTCAGTTCGGAAGTCCAAGTAGGCACTGGAATGGTTTCAGTTTGGAATGCCGAACTAGTTATTAGGCAGTCGCGATCTATTCGGTTCAGCTCGGAATTCCAAGTAGACACTGCAATGGCTTCAGTTCGCAATACCGAACTGACTATTAGACGGCTGTGATCTATTCGGCTCAGTTCGAAAGTCCAAGTAGACACTGGAATGGTTTCAGATTGGAATGCCCAACTGGTTGTCAGGCGGTCGCGATCTATTCGGCTCAGTTCGAAATTCTAAGTGGACACTGAAATGATTTCAATTTCGAATAAAGAACTGGCTGATAAGTGCTTGTGATCTATCAGGCTCAATCCTAAATTCCAAATAGACAATGGAATGGTTTCAATTCGGAATACCGAACTGGCTGATAAGAGCTTGTGATCTATTAGGCTCAGTTTGGAATTTTGAATAGACAATAGAATGGTTTCAATTTGGAATGCCGAACTGGTTGTCTCGCTGTGGTGATCTATTCAGCTCAGTTCGGATTTCCAACTAGACACTGGAATGGTTTCAATTTGGAACAGCGAACTGGCTGATAAGTGCTTGTGATCTATTAGGCTCAGTTCAAAATTCCAAGTAAATACTGCAATGATTTCAGTTCGGAATACCGAACTCATTGTTAGACTGTTGTGATCTATTCGACTCAATGCTGAATTCCAAATAGACAATGGAATGGTTTCAATTTGGTTCGGAAAGTCGATTTGGCATTTCGAACAGGTTCCGATAGACTTTCGTGGTGGATTCGTTTCGGTTCGAAATACTGAGTAGGCGATGGACGTCATGGTCATCGAAAATTATACTAATAGAAAACAAGTCAACTATTATTATTATTATTAGTTCTGGGTTGAGACCGTAACAGCCCCTGACGCTTGGGTAATACCGTTGCGTCCCGTTGTGAGCCTAAGCATGACCCCATAGCCCTCTCCATCGGGAGAGGACCGCAGCCACTCTGTTGGCTGATATCTCCGACTCACTGATGCAGTGGTTAACAGTGAGTATTAGACGTTTCCCCGCAATCGCGGGGTAGTGACAAAGGATGTGAGTAGCTGTCTCATTATCCTTCCCGCACAGATGACAGAGGGGACTTTCTGCAAGCTCTATCTTATGTCTGTGATATTCTGAGTTCCCATGTCCCATAAACAGTTCTGTTAGGACTTTGATTTCATTCCTTCCGAGCTTAAGTATTTCCCCAGCTCGGTCAGGGTTAAGTTATGAGCGCAAGAGTGTTTTGGCCTGTCTGCAACCAGAGACCAAATCTCACGCATTCTGATGCTTCTCAGACAGCCAACTATTAATTTCTTCAGTGACTGACCTGCTGGAAATACCTACAACTGGCTCGGGTCCAGTACAGTTTCTTCTTGCTGCTAGTTTGGCTAGCCTATCCAATATCTTATTGCCTTTAATACCACTGTTTCCAGGGATCCATAGCAGGGTGACTCGGTTTTTCGTCGCTAACATATTTAGTGCCTCAAAGCATCCCCATACTAATAGCGACGTGGTCGTTATTCCATTCAAGGCCAGTATAGCAGCCCTGCTGTCTGAGAAGATACGGATGTTCCTTTTATTGTCATACTGTTTTTCCTTGTAGGCGCACTGGAGTATGGCCATAATCTCAGATTGCAGAACTGTGGCGTAGGACCCCATCTCAATTGTGAAGCCCATTCCATTCCTTCTACGATATACGCCGGCTCCTGCATTCTCCTCGTTCCTGGAGCCATCTGTAGCGAGTGACCATTTTGTCCCTGGGCATATTCAGGGTCGGCCTCCTCGCGATGTCGACTGGGATCTTCACTGCTGTCAACACCCTTCTGTCATTTACCAAATTTAGCCTCCAGGCCGCTTTCCCAGCCACGGCCTTGATGGTAAGTGGAAGGGGCTCTCAACCTATTAGTGCCCCCAGTGCCATCGTGGGTGCCGACTTCGAGGCTCCAGTGACGCCTCTCGAAATTAGTCCCCTGATCTTTTCCAGTCGAGACTTCACAGTGGACAGTTTGCGCCTGCTTCACCAGACCACCGCCGCATAGGTTAGCCTGGGTCCCAAGATCGCTGTGTAGATCAACAATTGTCTCTGGTTTCAAGCCCCAGCTTTTCCCTATGGCTCTCCTGCAGAGCCATAGAGTCGCTACTAGCTTCTTGCACTTGTTTTCCAGGTGCTCGCTCCATAACAGCTTCTTATCCAGAATGACTCCTTGATATTCAGCCCGTTCTTTGATTTCCAGTTGTTGTCATCCAAGTTTCAATGTATTCATGGTTCCCCACTTGTACTTTCTGGTGAAAACAGCCGCGTCTGTCTTATTCGGATTAACCGATAATCCAGTGTTCTTTCACCATGAATCCACTATCATCAATGCTTGCTGCACGAGCCACCACGAGCCAATATATGCTCAATATGTGCATCTCACGCATATATATTATATATAGTCCATGGGGGTAAGGCCACTAAGTCGTGCTTCGACTTCCATCATTTTGAGCCAGTTTGGCATTTCAACTCTTTGCACCCAACCAAGATGCACGCATCGTCCTCAGTGGTGTGGTGGTACCACAACCCGGGCTCGTCGGCTTTCGGCGTCTTGGTTGGGTGCGATTCTTCAACTTGGTCATCCTTGAGGTTTCCTCGTTGAGGCTGCATCTCGGAACGACCTCATGGTCCCCGGCAGATGATCGGTCCGGGGTTTCTCCTCTTTAGCGGCGCAGAGGTAGCACTGCGGCGTACTTTCGCACGCCGCAGCCCTACGGCCCTCTTTGCCGCACCTCCAGCAGGCCTGAGTCCGGTCTGGACCCCTGCATCCCACCGCCAGATGACCAAAGCCCAGGCAGCGGAAACACCTTACAGTCGTCGTCTTCCTCCGCACACGACAGGACACCCACCTCACTACGAGGTGTCCCGTGCGGAGGAGTCGTTTCGCCAGTTCCTCTTTCATTTCGACGAAGGCCCTCAGGTTACCTCTGGAGGCCTTCTTCGTCATGGACACCTTTAACTCGCCAGCTGTTGCTTTCCCGAAGTGTTTTCGGACCGCATCCTCCACATCTTCTGCATCTGTGATCAAGTCGAGGTCCAGGACCTCGACTTCGATGCGGGGAACAAGCTCGCGCACATTCCCCCTACTTCCTACGGCATCCTTAATGGCCGCGGACAACTTTGATCCGCCGTCCGCAGCCGGCCCTAGCTCCACAAGAACCTCTCCCCTTCGGGGCGGTCGGACACCTCTGATATTTACACCGAGGGTGTCAGGCTTCACCTTTTGTTTGAGGCTCCTGAGGACCTCCGCGTAGCTCGAACCCTCGGGTGGTCTTATCAGGACCGCCTCGGGTCGGGCTCTCTTCTGTTCCTCCTTCTTCGTGGGTGTGGGTGTAGAGGCGATTTCCTCCACATCCTCGCCCTTCGGGCTTCTTCTTCTTTTGTTTTGAGGGGCTAGCCTAAACGGGAATTAGAGTGGGCTACCTCTCTCGCTTCCGCTGGTGGGGAGAAGGAGTTTCCACGGCTTCTTCATTTTGACACCCACTCTGGCTCATGTCTTTCCTCGCCTTCGCCTGTTTCAGGTACTTCTTTCCTACCTCTTTTCCGACGTTCCTTACCGCGTCTTTATAATATGATTTGATGAGCATGATGGAGTCTCGAAAATTCCTTGTCACATTCAGCGCCTTTTTCAGTCCAGCAATGAGTCGTCGACCCTCCAATATATTCTCTTCCGCATCCATTTTGTCACGTCTGGCATCAGTCTGTCGACTCATGTCAAACTCCTCCACAAGGTCTAACTCTCCTCCCATCTCCTCGCACACACTTCTATTCAAATATTGTTCAGTCGCCATCTTATTCCCTTGAGTAGCTAGGGAAATAAAGGTCCACCCCCGCAGAGCCCCGCATGCGAGGGTGAGGTCTGTGTACTCTAGAAGGCGACCTGGTATCCTAGAGATACCGTTTGGAACAAAGCACCCCTGGTGCCACGCAGTCTTCGGCACAATGGATTAAAGCCTTGACTTAGAGGTTTTTCCTTCGGGACCATCCCTAGACCCTTGCCTGCGACTGCTTATTGAGCAGTGTTACCGTATTCAGCAGAAGTCCTCAGTACAGGGCCGCAACAGGAAGCGGTCGTGGTTTTTTCTCGGTGTGTCCTTCACCCAGTCTGTTTGGGCCGCGGGGCCTATTTCATTTCATCCCTACCCTGTGTTTCCAGCGAGCCTTCCCCTATCCGCCACCACGAAACTATGAATGTTGCCGACGTTTCGTGAACATTGCAGTTTACTTCTTCAGGGCTGACCTGAAACTGAAGTTTCAGGGTATGTTGTTCTTATATATGTATTCTCTATGATGCCTGTGATTGGCCCGAGCGCCCCATGGTGAGGATTGATTGAACT
Source organism: Andricus quercusramuli (assembly GCA_932178445.1). Lineage (NCBI taxonomy): Eukaryota > Metazoa > Arthropoda > Insecta > Hymenoptera > Cynipidae > Andricus > Andricus quercusramuli. The sequence goes on from CAKNXH010058943.1 coordinate 76,364, forward strand.
TGATTGGCCAATCAAGTCTTTTTTAAAAAATCCGGGAGGATGGAAAGCCAAATCGGATTCGTATTGTATCCATTGTCCCTATTGATGTTATTAGGGTGTTTCAAGATTTCGATTGCTTCTCTATGTTTTCTTGGAAATTTATTAGACGTTTTAGCGATGACGGTTGTTTTGTCAAATAAGATACTATGTCCTGTTTCGATATGATGCTCAGCTACTGCTGATTGCGTGAAATGTTTTAGCCTGACTTTACTCTCATGTTCCTTTACACGTTGACTTACCGTCCTCCCGGTTTCTCCAATATAGACTTTACCACAAGAGCTGGGGATTTGATATACTCCCGGATCAGTGGAAGGTTCCTTTTTATCTTTAGGGTTGTTTAGAAGTTGTCCTATTTTCACAGGTGGTTTAAATGTAGTTTGGATGTTGTGTTTGTTGAGAATTCTTCCTATATGTTCCGTGATACCTTGAATGTAGGGTTATTTGTTTGTTTGTATAATCGTTTGGTATTAGGATTTGTTTAACATTTTGTAATTCCTTTTGTAAGTTATCTTTATCTGTTGTGGAGACAGCTCTGTATACAAGGGAATTGATGACCGATTGCTTTTGAGATGGTTGGTGGTGGGAGGAGGCATGCAGGTATCTGTTTGTATGCGTGGGTTTTCTGTAAACTTCATGTCCAGATGACAAAAGTGTCGTCAACGTAACGGCACCAAAATTCCGGTTTAAGCTTTGATTTGTTAAAGATTTTAATTTCTAGATTTTCCATAAAAATGTTGGCTATTACAGGTGAGATTGGAGATCCCATTGCTGCTCCTGAGGTTTGTTCGTAGAATTGGTCATTGAAAGAGAAATAGGTATTAGTGAGACAGTGTTCTATTAAAGGTGTAAGATTAGAGGGGAAGTTTGTAAATGATTTAATAATATCGATTGTATCAGAGATTGGTACTGTTGTAAAGAGAGATACGACGACGAAACTTACTAGGATGTCTTGGGGTTGAATGTGAATCTGTTGCATTTTTCTGATGAAGTCAAAAGAGTTTTGGATGTGTGTGATAGAGTGTCCTGTTAAAGGCTTAAGTTTTTTGGCGAGAAAGCGTGCTAGGTTGTAAGTTGGTGAGTTTATTGCGCTGACGATTGGTCTAAGTGGGATGTTGTTTTGTGAATTTTTGGGAGTCCGTAAAGTTTTGGAGAGATGGGATTAGTAGGTTTTAGTTTAGATATTGTATCGCTGTCAAGATTTGAGTCTTTTAGGAGGCTCTTTGTTTTTCTGGCTATTGTTTTTGTTGGGTCTATTTTAAGTTTTGTATACGTATCGTCAGTAAGAAGGTACATGATTTTGTTGTTATTGTCTTCTTTATTCATTATTACTGTTGTGTTGCCTTTGTCTGCTGGTAATATTATGATGTCTTTATTCTGACTGAGTTCTTTAATAGCTTTTAGAGTTTAATAGTTTTTTCTTGTTTTGTTGAGTTTGAGGAGGGAAGTTGGGCTTCGCGCAAAATGCTGGCTATCCTACGTCTTATGTCATTTGCTTTTTCAGGTGGAAGGTTGTATATTGTGGATTCTAAATTACTGATGATTTCTTCTTTTGGGATTTCGGAGGGAGCGATTGCAAAATTATGTCCTTTAGATAAGGCTGAAATCATTTCATTGCTGAGTGGATGGTTAGAGATGTTTTTTACTGTATTAGTTAATGGTGCGTGCTTTACTGGAAGTAATTTGTCAAATTTTTTTTTTTTTTTTTTCTAAGTGCGAAAATCTTTAATCCGTTGGGATTGGTCAAATGATATGCGGTCCAATGTGAACCAAATGTCAAATTTGAGAGTGTTTGATAGGAAAAGGTAAAGTTTTAATAGTTTTTTGGAGGTAGTGTGCAAGGCAAATTTGGTTGTTGTATTCTTTCTTTTAAGAAAAGTAAACTTGTTTTATGTAGAGTTGATTTGGACTTGGATGTTCCTAAATGGTTTTTTAACTGTAAGAATTCCGGGACGATGTTATTGTTTCTACACTGTTTTAAGAAAGCTAAAGATGTTAGTGGCTTAGCTTGAGAAGACCTGAGCTTACTAAAAGTGTTAGTTTTAGTAAGAAAACTCACCCCGTAGAGTTCTTTAATAATAGATTTTATACTTTCACGATGATCCATTATAATAAATTAATATTTAAAATTTAAAGATTTTTCGGGTTTCAATCGTGTGCGAAACTATGAATGTTTTTGACGTTTCGTGAGAATTGCAGTTTACTTCTTCAGGGCTTACCTGAAACTAAAGTTTCAGGTTATGTTGTTCTTATATATGTATTCTCTACGATGCCTGTGATTGGCCAGAGCGCCCCATGGTGGGGATTGGTTGAACTTGATTGGCCAATCAAGTCTAATTCAGGTCATTTCAAGTCAATTCTAAATTTTAAATTTAAATTATTACAATTTTTATTTGTGTAAACAATTTTTTCCCCCTGTGAAGTGTGTAAAATTATGACTTTCTAGAATTAATGACACAATTAAAGGAATTTAAAAGTAATATTTTTTTTCTACATAATATTTAGCAATTTTTAAAATAATTTTCATTTGTTTAAACAATTGTTGTTTGTTTAAAACTTTTTTTTCTCTGCAAATCGAGAAAATTTATTCTTTCCAGCAATGAATGATACAATTAACGAATTTTAAGAATAATATTGTTTTGCTTAACGTATTTTGAAATTATTTAAACAATTAACCCTTAAATGGTATCGTCATTTTCGGCACCTTCCTATTGTAAAGGTGGGTCACTCGTGCTCGGTGCTTTAAAAAGTGCTCTAAAGTGCTCTAAAAAATTGCGCAAAATTCATGAAATCACATCAAGTATCCTAGTATAAGGATCAATCACTATACTGCCGATTTGATCATTTGTTTAAACAATACAATATAATTCCCTCCGCCCTTCTCTACAAGCTAGCAGAGGGAGAATCTTTTGGCGAGGCACGAGTGACCCACCTATATCATTTAAGGGTTAATAATCATTAATAGTCATTAATATAAACCATTTTTGCAGTCTGTTATGAGTAGTTATTTTTTCAGATCATATTCGTTAAAAATCTGAAAAAATAACTACTCATAACAGACTGCAAAAATGGTTTATAGTTGTTCATCTCCGGAGAGTCGAGGGACCGGTACCTCTAGAGAAAAAGGTTCTGTAAGTACTTAAGGCTGTTGCTCTTGGTAGTTCGGAACTCACCTTAAACTGTAGGTCCCCCTCCCACCACCAAGGAAGTGTGTGGGGGGTGTGTGAAGGAACAGGGAAGAGATACAAGAACAACGTAAACCCTTAGGGGACACATTAGAAGCTTTCATTCCAGAAAAATTCCAGAATAAATTTTCTCGATTTGCAGAGAAAAAAAGTTTTGAACAAACAAAAATTGTTTAAGCAAATAAAAATTATTTTAAAAATTGCTGAATATTCTATAGAAAAAAATATTGCCAAACATCCTTCAAAAATGTATTGCTTTCAACATTCTTTAATTGTGTCATTATTTTCAGAAAATAATAACTTTTTACGATTTTAGGGAGAAAAAATTGTTTAAACAAATGAAAATTGTTTAAATAATTACCAAATAAGTTACACAAGAACTACTACTCTTGACATTCATCAACTTTGTACGATTTATTCCGAAAGATAATAACTTTTCACGATTTACAGAGGGAAAAAAATTGTTTAAACAGATACTAATTGTTTAAACAATATCGAATTATTTAAAATATACTTTAAAACTCGTCACTTATCGATTATAAATAATCCATGTAGAAAATTTTTTCAAAAATACCGTCTTTAGCATGAATTTGATAGAAAACTGCTATTTTGCATTTTTCGGGGCATCTTCCGGGCACAATTAAAGGGGTTTAGGTATGTAAAAATTAAAAGCTATTGGGTGGAAATTATTCCTTCAATACTCCTCAAGAAGTGGCAATACTTTAATTGACAAAAAATGTATAACAAGTACTTCTTTTTTTCCATTTTTTTTGAAATCCAGCTTTTCCCATTTAAAACCCCATGTTAGTTTCAAAAGCCCGGGGGCACGGGTTAACGTTGAATAAAAAAAAAAAATAAAAAATTACGGAATTTCTTTTTCCGGAAAACGAACCACCCTAAGGCACACCATGTGTAATCATTGCCGCCCTGATCACCTCTCCAGAGGTGTTATTGAAGGCTCCTTCGATGTCCATGAGGGTTCCAATCGCGAGGCCTTTCTCCTTCAGTTGACCTTCAATTCGGTACACTGCTCCACTTTGGGTCGCCTCCGTCGAGTGACCAGCCCTGTAGGCTTCAGGGCTGCCAACAAAATGATATAAAAAGTCGCCATTCTTGATGAAAAAAATCGCCAGAAATCGCCAACCTTTAGAAAATAAAAATCGTCATATTTCACCAACCTATAAAGTAACTTTTTTTAAATAGCACTAAATTTGAAATAAATGCTTGTGTACAGTAAAAAAAAAAACATAATTGATTAGGCCTTTAAAATTTATTCAAGAACTCAACATTGATAATTTTATGATAAAACAAAGATTCTGAAACATCGATACTATAGTTAATATAAGATCGGTTCAAACGTCGACATCAGCATATTCGAGGTCGAGGTCGCCTATAACTGCAAAAATATCATCTTCAACGTTTTCTTCGATATTTTTACAAGACTCGCTGACGGCATTTTTTTCTTTCCATGGGTAGATGACTTGATACGTGAATTTTTGGTACATAACTTTGGTCGGTTTGCAGTTTTTAAAACAAATTTTACTAACCGCGAACCTGATGCGTATTCTTAAAATGGCATCTAATAGATTTATTAGCATACGGTTTCTATTTTTTGTTTTCACAATGTTCATAATAGAGAACACTCTCTCGACAACCGCATTACTCGTTGGTAACGATAGTACCCTTAGCACATAAAGTGCAATATCACGAAATACATTTGTACCTCCCGCGTCCTCGTATGTAAATACTACTGGCCAAAACTCGAAACTTCGTTTGGGAATCGTTCCCTTACAAACCGCTTTCCAATCTATCATTGGTAACTTCGTCTATTGCATCTCAATTGCACCTAATTTCTCTCCTTTTGCAAATTCTTTGAGAAACGGAAGGTTTTCAAACTTCGGTTGAACTTGATTTAAGCACGCGCTCGGCAGTAATTGATTTAAACCTTGGAACTATTTCAGTCCTTGAGGTATTCGCTCTGCAAGTTCTATGCATAATCGTTTTATATACCTTAGTCCTCGTTCCTTTATTTCAGTTTTCTGTAAATCTGTGACTGGATACGCTTCCGAAGCTTGCCTAAACTCGATGCCAAAGTCTACTTCTAGAACCGATCGATAAGCTAAGTCATTATCGAATGCTTCCAAAACTGTATAAATTCCACTATCGTAGAATGACTCTTTCAAGATCTTCTTTGCAAAAAACATAATCAAAGCACCTAAATCGTCGCACAGTTTGCATAGATCTACTTCATTTCTTTGAAACAAAAGGTTAGTTCTTTGCACTTCAATTAAAATAGGTTTTAACATTTGTAAATAAGCGTAATTTGTATTATCGTGTAACATGTCATCCATAGTAGGTAATATATTTTAAAAATTTGCATACCTTTAGCCCACGGCTTTGTTTCCCATTCTGTGCTATACTTCCTTACATTATCTTTCTGTTTGCCCATTTTTATTTTCCAACCTTAAAATTTGATCTATTGACAAACGCCCGATAAACGTATAAATTTGAGCGATTTCCATCGACCATTGTTCTGAGCGTAAACAAGCACATACAAGCACGGACGCGAATCTTCGTATCATGGTATAGTTGATGTCGATTGGCGGAATTTATGAGAGAACGAGAATCTATCCGTAATTGTGATTAGTCGTTAGTTAGGTTAGGTAGACTGCAGATCAAACCAAGTAGACGTCGCTTAGACAGAGATGTTAGGCTTGGTAGTAAACTACATATTCCTATCCTTCTTTTCATATAACTATGAGAAAAGGGTAGAGATACTACCAAGGAATTTCAGGCAGAAATTTTCATAAGACGCGCTTTCTAAAATAAAAAAAGTAAGAAATTATTAAGTCGTCGGGAAATCGCCAAAAAATCGCCAACACAGAATTTTTATCTCCGCGGATAAATCGATCCACAAGTCTTTCCACTGTTTTTAGTAGGAAAAATGTTAGGCTGATGGGCCGGAAATCCCTGGGTGAAGTATGACCGATCCTACCTTCTTTCGAAAAGAGACTACTCTCGCACCCTTCCATGCTGTCGGGACATATCCCTACATCAGACTAGCCTTAGCAAGTCTTACTAGCGGCTCCTTGTAAGAGGACTGGACATATGCCATCTGGTCCAGGAGACTTGTAAGGACTGAAAGATTTCAGGGCCCACCTGACCCTGGCGGGGGTGCCAAGGTATCCCCGTACGACTGTGAATATCCCCCTCCGGGCAATTTCAGAGTGCCGAGAATAGCGTCCGGATTTGGAGAAAGCAGCCTATCCAGTCTACCCGCCTCAGCCCCTCCTCGATGTCTGTGAAAAAGTTGGTCCAGCTCTCCTGCTCTGCCTTACGTATTGCACCCCCGTATTCGTCCCTCATCGTTGGGAATGACGTCCATAGTTCCTTCGTTTTGCCAGTACTGGCACGCCTGAACCTCTCTCTGGTTTCCCTGTGAAGCTCTTCGAGTTTCCCATTCCGCCAGTGTGTCTCCCAGCCTTCTGGACTCTTGTAGGTCGAAAATTACTTTCATAAGTAGCTTTGATGGTTTCCGTGAAAGTTTTAGCTGCCATCTCCAGGGTATCCACGTCTCGAATTGACCTGGAAACCTCTGAAAGTGCACATATTAGTTCCGAGGAATACTCACTAAAAGAAATAAGTAAGTGGTACAACAATATTTATGATCAGATGAATCCTATTTTATTGCTGGTATAGATACAGCAATGCAGGATGTCTGTTTTGGCCATCCGATTCTCGTTGCAGACGCTCAGTAGCGCCAGTCGTGTTCGAACCAGCGATCAATCTCGGTCCGTGCGGAGCTCCGTCGCGCCCGACCACCTCTCAGGCAATTATCTCCAACGGCCCACTGATTCGAATCAAGCGAATCAGGATGTTCTCATAACGCCACTGATTCCTACCAAAGGAAATCAGGATGTCTCGAAAATCTAATCAAAACTCTACTTATCGAAAACGAAAAATCAGGGTGGCCGCGAGTGTGTGACGCCAACGCCGGTTCGCCGCGACCGCGTGGTCGCTTTCAAATTTTCATTCGTACTCGCATTTCCGTTCTTATTTAGTGTATCATCTGATGTAAATTCTCGTTCTTCCAATTGTTTTTAAATAAATCTGGTTTTTTTTTGCCGACGGCTTTTACCCATAATTTTGGATTTTATTTCTCATTCCTTGAATTGACCATTTAGAATTAAGCTGGTGTTCTTTGTTTTAAATCGGTTCTGGATCCAGTGTAGTCAATTCTACTGCAAAGTAACGAAATCAAAAATAAATTGCTGAGCCACCTAAGGCTGGGCAATTGCAAAACAAAACATGGCGCCTCCTGTGAGGTATGATTAAATTCATTCCTCGCATCGAAATTTCGGGGAACCCGTTGGCGTCTCACGCGCGCGGTTGCCGGTGTCCTTCGTTCAGGGTCACGCGCTGAATTCGAACAAAGACGCTGCGCGCGCATCTCAACTCCGCCGGTGATCGGAAATCTACTAGCGACGCCGGTTGCTGCCAAACTTCCTTCTCACATTGCGATGAGAAATGATTAGTGATTCGAATTGCGGTGGGTTTTCGTGAATTAAATTCAGTGAATTAAATAAATTAAAATCTTATAAATTTTTATTCCATTTTTCCTTTATTCTATTTTGCGAAGTAAATTCAGTGGATTAAATCAATTAAAATCTTACCAATTTTAATTTCATTTTTCCTTTATTCGTTTTTGCGAATTAAATTCAGTGAATTAAATAAATAAAAATCTTATCAATTTTAATTTCATGTTTCCTTTATTCGTTTTCACGAATTGAATTCGGTGAATTAGGTGAATTAAAATCTTGACAATTTTAATTTCATTTTTCCTTTATTCGTTTTCACGAATTAAATTCAGTGAATTGAAGAAATTAAAATCTTATCAATCTTAATTTCATTTTTCCTTCATTCATTTTCGCGAATTAAATTCGGTGAATTAAGTAAATTAAAATCTTATCAATTTTAATTTCATTTTTCCTTTATTATTTTTCGCGGATTAAATTCGGTGATCTAAATGAATTGAGATTTTTTCAATTTTGAATTCATTTTTTCTTTATTCGTTTTCGTGAGTAAATTCACCGAATTGAATGAACTAAAATTTCATCAATTTTAATTGCATTTTCCTTTTTTTTAAATTCGTTTTCGCGAATAAATTCAGCGAATAAAATGGATTAGGATTTTACCAATTTTAATTACATGTTTTCTTCACTCGTTCTCGTGATTCAAATCAGTGAATCAAATTTCATGAGCGGTAGTCTCATTCTTAGTGAAAAGAAAAAGGTGAGGTACTCATCGTTGTGCGGTTATAGCACAATATCGGTAGACTTCCAGTGTTTACGTTGCGACCACCCGAAGCCAAAATGGGGTTTCTCTAGAAAAGGCAATCTCGAAATTGAACACCTATCTTAAAGATTCCAAATGCGATCCGATAAACGCACAGTTGCGTTTGAAATTTATTGCGGCTAGGTTTACGGAATACGAAAGATATAACGATGAATTGACCAGTTTAGATCCGAGACATCTTCGTCTCGACGCATTTCTTGAAATCGAATCCGAATATTACCAAATCGCGACCGTGGTCACAAAATTGCAAACCGCAACTCCACTTGCTAGTTCGACCTTGAACCATAGCAATATTACTATTTTGGAAAAGCAGGATACGCCAAAACTACCGGAAATTAAAATTCCTACCTTCAACGGGGAGCATGATAAGTGGGTTTCATAGAAGCATAGCTTCGAAGCGTTGGTTCATTCGCGTTCCGATCTCAGCAATTACATCAAACACACTGAATTAGCTAACGCTCTTTCCAGGTCAGCAGCTAACAAACCTGTTCGATTAAGATTGGAGCAGTTAACGGGTTGTGTACGGTATCTAACGACTACATTAAAGCTACAGTTTCTTCGTCGTATAACAATTTTAAACGAGAATTAAACTTTCTAATAGTAGCAAGAATAGCTGACATCATGCCCAATGAAGCATTTCCTTGAAACTTGTTGGACATTCCAAAAAATTTGCAACTTGCAGACCCGCAATTTCACGTTCCCAAGTCGGTTGACATTTTGTTAGCAGCAGGTACAACTCTGTCCGTGCTGTCCATAGGTCAGATCAAACTTCGACATCGAGATTCTCAAATTATTCTACAAAAACCGACGTTAGGTTGGATTGTGGCAGGAGGATCAGACGTTCTCGTGACAGCTGCAAAGGTTTCTTGCAATGTCGTCAAATTAGACAAACTTATCGAGCGTTTTTGGGCAAAAGAGGATTTTGATCATGAACCTTTACAATCTCGCGATGACGTTTCTTGTGAACACCATTACGTAGAAAATACTCAATGTGACGGAACCGGTAGATACATGGTACGTCTTCCTTTTCGAGATAGCAAATTCCAGCTAGGTGAATCTAGAAGTCAAGCATTAAAGCGTTTCTGCGCACTTGAGAATTTAAAATATGAATATCACAAAGTCCTTAATGAGTATGTTTCTTTGAACCCCATGACTCTGTGTCACGACACAAAGGATGGATGTCAGCTTCCTCATCACGTCGTGATTAAAACAGCCAGTAAAACTACTAAGGTTAGGGTGGTAAATGACGCGTCCGCGAAAACGTCGACAGGAATTTCACTCAATGAGGTTTTATTGGTAGGTCCCACGATTCAGAATACAATTTTTGAACAGGTTCTTAGATTTCGAAGATTTCGAAGATTTCGAACACATGCTTATGTGATAACAGCCGACATCGAAAAGATGTACAGGTAGGTACTGGTCCATCCGGACGATAGAAAATTTCAGAAAATTTTGTGGTATCATCAGGATAAAATCAGAACCTCGCAATTAAATACAGTAACGTTCGGACCTGCCAGCGCACCTTTTCTTGCAGTTCGTACTTTACATCAGCTTGCTCGAGACGAAGTCAAGGAGTTTCCACGTGCCAGTAATATTCTCTTACGGGATTTTTACGTTGATGATCTAGTTTCTGGCGCAGATTCTATAGAGGAAATTCTAAGTATTCGTGATGAAATGATCGAGTTGCTAGGTCGTGGCGGTTTTGTTATCAGACAATGTTATTGATATCCAATCTCTAAGACATCAAGTTCAGTGAAGACACATCAGATCGGAAGATAATCCGGCCGATTCACTTTCTAGGGGACGGCTACCAGCAGGTTTCATCAAAAATAAGTGTTGGTCCACAGGTACCAGCTGGTTGGCTCAACCTGAAAGGGAATGGCCTAGGTCTATTTCACCATCGTTGGTGGAAGTGCCTGGTTTGAAAGGGGGTGTTTGCATTATTAATAACGTGACTTGTGACTATATCTACTCTCGGGTTTCATAATTCAAACGTCTCACAAGACTCGTTTCATATTTTCTACGTTGTAAAAACCTAAAATCTCAGAGAGATCGTCCACTATCATGTCGGGAAATGATCGAAGCTGAACGTCGTTTGGTAGCGATGATACAACGTGAAAGATTCGCGGAGGAGATCAAACTTCTCGCGACAACTCGAGAGGTGGCTGCCGGTGAGACCACAGTTTCGTATCGAGAGTCTACCAAATCCGATGAATTGAATCCTCTCCTCGACGAGTGCGATCTCATTCGCGTGGGTGGTCGTTTGAAAAAGTCAGATTTGACCTACAATCAAAAACACCCTCTCTTAATACCTAGCAAACATCCAATTACTGATCTCATCAGTCGTGACTCTCACGAAGACAATAAACACTCCGGTATTCAATTGACTCTATACACTCTCAGGGAAACGTTCTGGATTTTGAATGGAAAAAATCAAGTCAGGAAAATCGTTCATAAATGCGTCGAATGTATTCGACAACGACCTAAAATGACGCAGGCTCAAATGGCTGTCTTGTCTGAAGTTAGAGTAACGGAAGCGCCAGCGGTCAGCCGCACGGGTGTACTTTTTTCGGTCCTATTTTTATCAAAGAAAAGAAGTTTCGCAATAGAAGTTTCATCAAAACCTATGGCTGTGTTTTCATCTGTATGGCGTCGAAGGCGGTGCATATCGAACTTGCAACCGATCTCTCGACAGAAGGTTTTTTGGCAGCTTTGCGGAGATTTATCAGTCGAAGGGGTGTTCCAGAACGTATCTATTCGGATAATGGTACAAACTTCGTAGGATTTGATAGAGAACTTTGTCAGATTTACGAGTTATTCGGCACTGCCGAATTCAAGCAAGCGATAGGAAATTTTGCAATATCTAAACGAATCGAGTGGCACTTCAATCCACCGTTGTCCCCTCATTTCGGCGGTCTTTTGGAAGCAGCTGTGAAGAGTTTCAAACATCACTTAAAGCGTGTGTTGGAAGATCAAAAACTACCGTATGAGCAAATTAACACTTTGTTAATTGAAATTGAAGCAATTTTAAATTCTTGGCCTCTATATGCTCTGTCGGCTGATCCTAATGACCCTTTGGCTATAACTCCTGCTCACCTATTAATAGGTCGTCCTTTCAATTTTTCACCTAACTGAATTACGGAATGTCGGGGTCCGTGCTGCCCCACAGAGTATGGTCAGTATTAGCATAGCATCCCTGCAGAAGAGGGATACACCTTACCTTACAGTATTCCACAAGTTCACGTACCTCCACTGATGAGTTGGTATCGCTGTCATAAGGAAAATAAGCCGATCCCACAACTAGCCTCCATATTTCTTTGAGATCCGTGGCTATCACCATCAGGTCTCTTAAACATAGTTAAAGCAGTGGAACAGCGATAACTCCCTTCGCCAGTATGCAGGCCCTTGGTTTGGTCGCCTTGAGGTCCCTGTAACAAAAAAGACACCAGCTCCCCCTAATTTCCTTATGGTATCTCGAACTAACCATGGTTCTTGTATTAGCGAGATACCTGTGTGCCACGCAGCCATGCCCCTCTGCAAAACTGCAGAGGCGCCTTTGCTGTGATGCAAGTTAATCTGGGTAATGGTTGGACCAGGAGCAGTCATTCAGGTCTGCTCCCGATCTTCCTGTGTCTCAACAGGCTCCTCCTGTCCCTGGCTGGCAACCCAAAAGTTTACCTGTCCACAGTGATAGAAAGGCCTGTTGTTGAGGGCTGCAAGAGCCCTCGTTTCGGACTCAGTAATCTGCATGACTAGGAGATGCCTAGTGCCTTAAGTAAGGGGTTGAATTTCTTCAACCGACGGAGCACCACAGACGAATCTTCCAGTTTGCCCGGGAACCACGCCGTAGCCCTCACCATCTTCTGGAGCAACTCAACCCCGTTCACCTTAAGAGATTCACCTTCCCACGACTCTGTCTCGAACACTGCTTTGAGTAGCCAAGCTTCATCCACTAGGTCGGCTGCCACAAATACGAAGACCCCTTCCCTGCAGGAGGAGGTCACGAATCTTGGCAATTGATCTGGGGACACTTTTCGAGCGCCCTCTAAGTAGCCTCCCTGAAGATCTCGTACTGTTCCGTAGTGTGCAACGAGTCCGGGTAGTTGGTGTCGGCCACTACCATCGTCAGAAGGTTGGTCCTCTGAGCGGCCGTCAGTCCAGCTCCCGACGACCCTCTGTTCGTTGGCTGCTGGACCGCCTTGTGCCTCTTCAAAGGCTTAGGCACCTCCGGTGGAGTGCCCTCTGAGCCCCCACATCTCTTCTGGGCCTCAGTGCTGAATGTCGGCCCTGTAACTACCGACGTTTCAGCCTCCGCAGCTGCTCTCCTAGCCTGCTGCGCTTGCCTCCTCAGTCTCCTTTTCTGGGAACCGTTGATGCGTCTTCTTTTATTGGGGGCTCGATTGGCCTCTCCCAATAGCCTCGTTCAGAGGGACTGTCAATCCCTCAGCTCCCGAAGGAGCTGGAGGCACAGACGTCACCTGAATTTTGCTTCCCGGAGGGATAGATGGGGAGGAAAAGGTTATATTAGGCCCGTTAAGGTCTAACCCCTCTCCCCCCTCCGCCACCTCCCTTCCTCCTCCTCTTCCATTTTTGGTGTTTTGCGTGTTCATTTTGATCCCACGAGAAGCTAGGGAAATAAAGGTTCGCCCCTGCAGAGCCCCGCATGCAGGGGTAAGACTTCTTACCTCGGGAGGTCGTCCGGTGTCCCCGAGAGGCCGTTAGGACACCTTCGTAACCCCCAGGTGCCAAAGTGCCATGAGCACGATCACTCTACACCCAGGGCTTAGGGGGGTGGTCACATTGAGTGAGACACTCAATGTTCAAATATCCGCTTGCAGACCACCATAACAAACGGTGGGCTGTTTCTTGGTCGCTATGTGGGCCGCAGGTCATTCCTGTTCCGATTACAAAACTGTAATTCGGTCCGGGAGGGGCCTCGACCCAGGTTTCCAGAAGGCCTGTGTTAGCTAGGATCTTGCATGCTTCTACTACACCGTAATCACACATGCCAGCAGAGCCCGTTTATACCCCCATGTCCCACATGCTTAAGCCTCCCTACTAACTACAAGGTGTTACAGCCCCTAGGGGAGGATCTGAAAGTTACACTAACCAAAAACTGGAGTAGGCTCAATTGTGGATTTGCTATAAAAAGTTCAATTTTTACTTTAGAACAAAAAAATTAAGACATGCTTCCGAGATATCAAGTTTATGAATATAAGTAAGCAAAGTTTAATACAAAAAAGTTAACCAATTCCAAGAAAATCGACCGAAATTTTGAGGCTAAAGTTTCACAGGTTTTCAAAATTGGATTTGGATAGCGATTAAAATTTATATTTCTAATGTTTTACAAAAATAAAAACTGAATGGATAAAAGCCGAATGAGAATGAGGAATGTTTTATACAGAGAAAAAATGATTTCATTGCGAGATAGTCAAAATTGAAAATCTCTTTATCATAATATAAAAGACAGGCTTTTGCAAAAAATCCGAAACAAAATAAGAGAGTATATATATTTTTGCATTCAATTATAATAATTTCAATAAATATCAATGCTTGAAGGTTTAAAAACATTACTGCTACGCTAAAATAATTCATTTGTGTTTACTTTTATTATAAAATTGCACAACCATAAGCTTTTGCACATTAATAAATGACAAATTTCATCATGTATATAGTATAATATAATAGATAACATAACGTTTCAGCCTTGAATATCAAAATCTTTTGCGCACGTCTGGGGATTGTGCTTTGGCAATTTTTTTTAAGGCCTAAGAAGAAAGAAAAAGTTTGTTAACCAGCTATTTTGGATCAAAATTCAAAATGTTAGAGCATTTTGAAAATTTTTGAGACCATTCTTCTCGGTATAGTAGGTGGAAACTCGAAAAATTTATTCTAATGACATTTTTCGATGAAAATAAAATTATCAGAATCATAGCATTATGAAAATTCAAAAATACAAACGAAAATGAACAATTTAAGCGGAACAAAGCACGAAATGAAAAAAGTAATGGGAAGACAAAAACTTTGCTTTCTGAAAGTCCTAAAAGATTATCATAACAAAATTTTAAAGTTTTTCAAGAAAAAAAAAATTCAAAATTTGATAGCACAAAAAATAATGAAAAATGAAAAATTCCATTTTGTGGTCAAACTATGCAAGATGCAAAAAGTGGTTAGAAGACAAAAATTATGAATCAAAAAAATCTACAAGTTTGTCAATAATCAATTTCTAATAGGACGTTTAGTTTTTCTCTTATTCGTAAACAATAACATTTGAAATTAAAAGATTTAATTTTTGGACAAATGACACAAGCTATGAAAAAAATTAATGGGTGAAAGTTGTTCACTTAAAGACGATCTATGAGTTCGTTATTTCGAATTTTTAGAAAGGGTGTGTACTTTTTTTTTAATCTTGAAAAATAAGAATAGACATAAAAAATTGAATTTTTGTAAAAACGACACAAGTTGCAATAGAATGTATAAAAACAACCTTTTGTGTATAGGATGTGCATTTTTTTCAATTATAAGAACAAGACAATGAAAATACGCATGTTTCAAAACCAATACACATTATGAATTGTCATAATATGAATTTATTGAAATGATAGATATTTCAGAGTACCTAAGAATAAAAATTAGTGCAAAATAAGGAGAAAATATTGAAGTAATCATGGAAAATAAAATTTATACAATATGTTGCAATATCTGAATAAGCAGTGCCAGCTTGAGTACAGAAATGAATATAATATACATGTGATATTATAGTGTTGAACATAATGTAGAAAAGTTCGCAGTTTGGACAAAATCCAGAGCAAAGCACGAGATGCATGATGATAATGTGTTCGCTGAAGCCGAAGGAGCTTTAACAAAAAAGAATTCACAATCACTAAATTACAGTTGTGGATGATTTGACCTATAATTTTAAAAGGTCTGTGCGCAAATGTGGGGGAAATACAAAGACCGAGCGCGAGATAAATATATTATCTAGCGCGAAGCGCGAGAGCCAACAGTCGCGCGCCCTAGGCACAACCTGCAGATCACACGTTAATTCGTACTGTGCCCGCACACGGTTTGCACGATGTACCACACAGCATGCGACCTCCATTGCGTCAGAATGTCGGTGTAACCTGCAGATTAAAAAAAATTTGTAACTTTCATTCAAGTCTTCTTTTATGATTCTGCCACAGGAAAGTATCACTTTAACGTTATTTAGCATGTTATAACATATTCTTGTATACCGGGTGTTTTTTTTTTCTTTTGAGACATCGAAATATCTCAAATAATACGCATCCTATGCAAAAAAAATAAACGTAATAAAAACTGTTTATTTTCTAGGAGGAAAAGCGACTTTTAAAAGAATTGCCCCCCCCCCAACCTCAGGAGGCAGGATTAGGGGTAGCTTTGTAATTTAAAATGGGAACCCCACTTTTTATCAGAGAATCAGATTCTCCTTTATGAAATACGTTTTATTCGAAATTTTCTTTTCGATTCGCGAGAAAAAAATCCCACCCCCTGCCTCCTGGGGATGCGAATTTTCTGAGATATTTCGATGTGTCGAGTTAAAAAAATCACCCAGTATACAAGAATATGTTATAACATGCTAAATAACGTTAAAGTGACGCAGTCGATGACGTTAGAACTATTCTCCTAACCTCGGTAACGTCTTCGCAGAAATACTTTTATTTTTTAACCTTTCCAAAATTTACATGCGATACATTTTAACTTTGTTTGTTGATAAATTATTAGATTACATCGATTCATCATTATGTTTTGAGAGGGGATATTCCTGTGTCTATAAATTAGGTTGATGCCTCTTCATGGTTCCATGTTGAACACCGGAAACCAAAACGCAGACTGGATCATCGATCATCAATACTGAGTAATGAAAGTCCCTACATAATTGAAATTAAGGAAGCTTAATATCTTTAAACAAATTCATATGTCTTCTTCTTTGATTAATTCACTTTAGCGGTAGGTCTATAGAGATATCTAGGTAAATTATTATTTTATTGAATGAAAATTAAATGAAATGTAATGCCATATGCACGGAGTAAATTGATTGTTTACGCCCTTCGTTTACACAACATTAAACATTACGTAAATTTGTCCTATTCAACTGTAGGTACTAGGTGATATCTTATCCAAACGCCGCTACGTTCCAGCTGTACTCAATTTATGCAGAATATTTCCATAACAAATTTTCTACCTGTAACGGATTATATTCATCAAAATTTCTTTCACGCAAAAATCGGTTATGTGCAAATTTTTTCTAAATCGAAATTAGTTTGGAAAATTTGGAAAAAATATTGCCGCAATTAATTATAACTCCTGGCAAAGTAGCTTGAAACCTAAATTCTTTAAATAAAAGATATGCATAAAAATGTAGTCATGAAATAGCTTTATGGAATTGAATCTTTTAATACTATATCAAGCAATGGCAGGATTGTAAATTGTTAAACTATGCATTCCTACACTTATATGATTATAGGTAAATATATATTTTTTTCATTAGTTAAAGCAGTATTACCAAATGAAATTCGCACAAGTCAGAATGATGATTCAGTCGACGAAGGTGGAACAAATGGCGTAAGTTAAGCAACGATTTTTGATTAAAATACATTTTGGGTGGCATAAATTTTCCTGGAAACCAGAACCAACATTTTTCCTAATTATTGATACGTCTTTTACAGTTGGATTCGCCACATATTGACGTATCAGTGAATATCATTAACCTAACTGATACTCTGGACAATGGATTGATAAACGTAACTTTTGATAGTAACGCGACTGTTTCTTCTTTATACAAAAATGGCAAGAACCTAGTAGAAAATGTATCTCCTGGTGAATCCTTTTATCTCGACTGGAATAATGGTACTTATGGAAGATTTTTTCCTTCATCTCTTCAAGTCTTGGAAAAATCCAAAAAACGTGTTCATATTATGTATTTTCAAGACGTTGCTGGATTTCTAATTTACGAATATCACATCATAATGGAAAAAGGAATTAGTGGTCTTTACACCTACGTGAAGGTCACAAATAAGAGAGACTGTCCACTAACATTTAGTGAAACGCGTACCGTTTATCAATTCAAGACTAGTTCAGGATACAACATGGCAACTTAAAAAAGGAACTTACTATTCCAAGTACGATTATGCCGGGTATATGAGAAATACACCATACGTGGGAGTATTTGAAAATGGGTATGGGGCTTGGTTGATTTCTGCCAGTCGCGAATACCACTCTGGTGGTCCTCTAAAACAAGACCTTCTGGTTCATCAGAATGCTCTGATAGCCAATTATATGACTGGCAGGCACTTTGGTACACCAGCTGTTACTGCTCCAGTAGGATGGTCCAAGATTTATGGTCCCTGGCTACTTTACTTCAATGAGGGAACGGATGATGAGATGAAGGCAGATGCAATTCGTCAGAGTAGAGTGGAACATGATTTTTGGCCTTAAAAGTGGATGGACGAAACAGGTTATCCACTGAGACGGGGTAAACTTAGAGGACAAATCGCTAGCCCTGTTCGAAGCATGGTTGTTCTTTCATCTTCCTTAACAGAAGAGTTTGACCGACAAACTCTTGGATTTTCTTACTCTAGCGAAACAGACGAATATGGTGACTTTGAACTTAAACATATCAGGCCTGGAACATATAAGTTAACGGCATATCCCGTAGAAGGTTATGGAATTGGTTTCCAGTCAGAAAAATTGATAAACATCACTCAAGGAATGAACAGAGTCACTGTGGATTTATCGGTTCCCACGGGAGTAAAGTGGTCAATTGGAGAAACAAACAGGCGATCAGATTCATATCAATATAGCAATGAAGAACGAAATTATATTTGGCATACGTTGCCGCCAGCGGATTTAGAATTCAAGATTGGCAAAAGCCACATCCATACAGACTGGTATTATGCACAAACGAAACCGGGAACTTGGAATATTAGGTATTACGATTCTCCAAATGGCAAGAACAGAGTTTTACGAATCGGGATTGCAGCAGCGAGCAATAACAAAGGATCTCCTATTTTGGCAGTGGGTGTAAATGATAATTTAATTAATGAATTCCACTATAAGAATGATCAATCTATTTATCGGAGTGCACTGCAGAGTGGAAATTTTCATGCCACGAACATAATAATATCGGACAATCTCGTGACTGAAGGAGATAATCTTATAAGCTTAACGATTCGTCGTGGATCTGTTATGTATGATAATATAAATCTCTCAGACAATGAGTATTGAGGAATCTGCTGGCATTATTTCTCACTGAATAAATTGGGCCTTGTTCGGATGCGAACTTGGATAAAGTTTAACATTGTTTTAGTAATCTTATTATTAGTGTATATGTATTTGTATTTATTATACGTGTAATCTCATCAGTAGATCTTAATCTCTGGTAAAAAGAATGTTCCTGCCCCAAACGGAATACCACCGGGCAATACCGTAACCTCGTAATGGGACTGATCTAAAATAACACAGCCCTACAAAAAAGGTAGGTTGTCCGACGGACAAGAGTAGTCACATCTTATGGATTTTGGGTCGCTGAATATGTGAAAAAACGTGTTTTTTTTCAATCTCGAACAAAAATTTGGCCTCAGCGGCGAAGAATACATAGAAATGGTCTGTTTTGATCCGCCGGGCCCAATACTTTGCGGTGCGGGAGGGACTGCACAGAGAACAATACCGTAAAACCTTGCCGAAAAAATCTGATGTTTCGCCAAACGAGAGTACTCACATCCTATGGATTCAGATACAGCGACACGAATACCATAGGATGTGTGAAATTTGCTGCAGCTTAATTTGAACAATGCAAATTGTTATTATCTCTCCATTTGTTTTCATATCTCAAAAATCTTGGAGCTCAAAGCAACTCATATTTATTATCGTGAAAACTCGGTTTTCTACTTTAATTGCTGGAAGTGTACATATTCAGAAAATTGTTTTAAAAGCGAAGATTATCCAGACATAATTATATAATTTATATAATCTATTTTTATCACTTCAACGCACTCAGATTATTCAGAGATTTTCCAAAGCCAACTGGAAAATGATTACATATTTAAAAAAACACGAAATAATTTCAAGACATTTTCTGTGAGTGCATGTGTATTAAAAGGATTATTTATGTCGTGAATAAAGTAAGCTAAAATAAATTTAGTGTGTAATTTATTCTGAATAACTTATAAGTACGTTATATACATATGTTGGTGGAAGACACGTAGTGTGATCCAGGGTCATATGACGTAGTCTATTGACAAGTTTCACAAGATTGCCTTCTTATTGATTTCATAAAGTTGAAAATGCGGCTTAATCGCGTTCTTATAATAAACTTTTTTTTCCAATGTTCCCCATCCCTATAACTTTCTTCTAAATCGTATCTATTATATAGCCTAAATAAAATCATATACGTTCACTAAGAAATTAGTAGTTTTTCACTATTGAGTTAGTAAATATTTCGACTGATCGAGTTAGTACTTTTCTACTAACTGTTATTGACCAACTTCTCTCTAATAGAATGAGTCAATTTTAATAATTGAGCCGATAATTATTTAAATTCGGTAACAAAATATAGACGAGCAGGATTCTTCTGATGGCTGATGCACATTATAATGAGGTGCTTATTTTGATGAAATTTTGTCAAATTACAGTGGGCACAAGAATTTTAGAATGTCTTCAAGACACCTTAATTACGTCGCTACAACAAGAACTATGATGCGTGTGTTCTAAAACTTCGACATCGCCCGATATCCTAAACATCTTCAAAACACGGACATAATTTCTCGCCAATTCGTCCCCTCATCATATTTCCTCAAATCCCTTTAATTTCCCAGAACCATTTCAATTTATAAAGGTTTACATTCAAATTGAGGATAAAAATGACTTGCCCATATTATAAGTTTCGTTTCTCAAATCAATGTAAGGTCCTACAATACCGCCCAGAATTGTTAGTCTGCCAAAGAAAATCGTATTGAAAACATGCCTCTTTTTTTTGTATTTCTCAGCGATATCAATATCGATTGAGCCCAACTTGAAGTATTTTCAATTAATAGGGGCCGAGATAACATGCGAAAAAGAGATCTTTTTTTCGTTTTTGATCAATTTACGATTCTTAACTTCCACTTTCTTGATGCTTCAGAGAGTAAATGGAAATAATTCAAACTTTGCTAAATCGAAGTTCAAAATCTCCTCTTTGAAATGAGAGCATCATCAGAATGAAATATTCACCTACTCGGGAATCCTCATGAAAAATGTGGAAGCTTGCCCAGGATGAAAATCGATTGGTAGAGCAGCAGTCGAACAACAGACGAAAGACTGCGGTCACCACTCGACCGACCGATTTTTGTCTTAGGCAAACGTCCACATTTTTCATTCTAATTCGAGAACTAGTATCATTTTCATTATGATCTTGATCTCATTTTGAAGAGGAGATTTTTAACTTGATTTATCGAAGTTTTACTTTTTTCCATTAAATCCCTTGAAGCATGCAGAAAGTGGAAATTAAGAATCAAAAATTGGTCAAAAACGGAAAATAGGTCAGTATTTCTCACATGCTATCTCTGTCCCTGTTTAACTAAAATACCTCAAATAGGAATCAATCAACGCAAAATTGTATAAGCCCCAAAAAGAGGTCTAAAAAATATTTATAATTTAATTTTTTGGTGAGATAAGCACAAAAAAGAGAGGCATGTTTGTAATACGATTTTTTCAGTGGACTGATAATTCTGTCCGATACTGTACGTTCAATAAGCATTGTAATAAATATATGAAGAGTATTCCTTATAACCATCAATTATAGATTAAAAAATGTAGGCATTGTTTTATCGGGTTTTCAGAGGGGATATTCATCTGTCTATAAATTAGGTTGAGGTCTCTTCATATGTCAAGGTAGAACACACGGAATCAAAACGCAGAATGGATCATCGACTTCTATTTACATATTGATTTTCGGTAAGACAAATTAAAATCAAATAGCAAGTTTTCGTATCCAATATGAAAAAATGTATTTTTTCACAATTTTATATTAATACTTAATATATTCAGAGTTTCTACATATTTTAAATAAAGGAAGCTTCAGTTCTATTTCTTTGGAATTGTAATGAAGGGCCTATGACAAAGCCACAGAAAGCGTTCTCGGGTTGCGGACGGAGGGTCCCTGTACCAAAGGTTTCTGCTGAATATAAATACAATAATTGATTAGCAGTCGCGGACAATTGTCCAGGGATGGTTCCGAAGGAATAACTCCTAAGTTGAGGCGTAACAACAGTGCCGAAAGCTGAATGGTACCTGGGTGAGGTGTCTCAAACGGTGACTCTGGGATACCGGGTGATCTCTCAGACTATGCAGCCTTATCCTTGCAAGCGGGGCTTCACAAAGATGAACGAACTCTTTCCCTAGCTGCTCGTGGGGACAACAATGACGCTACCAAAACACTAAAAAGTTGTAGATGCGGTTCAAAACGATCGAAAGCGCAGAGAACCCGACAATGGGTCGGCAAACAATGCCGATCATCACAGATTTCGGGGTACTGAAAATAATTTAGATGGAAACACGACGGCGAACCGGCGGAACGCCCACATTGAGTGGACGGATCTACTCAAGGATGACTTGCTAGACCGCTACAATGCCAGCATTATCCCTGTTCGCGGAGGCTTTATGGCGCGTATGCCACTCTGTGGTGCCTGAAACACCCAGAGCTTGAGCACGTTTCGCATGAGTCTTTGCAAAATCAAGCGGACTACCTCCAGAAAATGGATATGTACGCGAAGCGATTCCCCAACCGCTGTTCGGACAAGCTGCAGACGAAGATGATGAGAAATTATCGTGATTTGAAGACAAGGAGGAACATCAACACAAAAGTACCTCCTAAGCACCAAGATCTGGCTAAAATGGATGCCTCCCTTCGTGGAAATATCTCTAGAGAGTCCAAACTCTGGACCATCAATTGCTCAATTTATGGTGCTGCGAGAGCTTTGGCTGATTCAAATCGAAGGCTAAAACCGACGATGGATCAAAAGACCAAAAGACGCTTGCATCAACTGAAGAAGAAGATTGAATTGGCAAGAAAGAATGCGTCCCGTGTTCAGTGTGTGAATTACTACACAACATATGGTAGACTGTTCATGGAAAGGGTTCGAAAGTACGCCCAAGAACTAAAGATCTTGAATCGCACTCTGAACAAGTCAAAGCTGTTGACCATTTAGCAGCATATTGTTCGCAAAATATGGCTGTTATCTGAAGCAAGGAGGAGAATACAGAAGAGGGAGAGATGGATCAGAGAGAATCAACTATTTCTCTCTGACCTATCGCGCTTTTTCAATGGTCTCCCTGTTCGTGTAAAAAATCCACCCAAGCCCAAGGAGGGTAGAGACATTTTGGGGAGAGGTATACAGGTTCCCGAAAAAACTACAGTTGAAAGAAGATACTAACAATATCATCCATTTCAAGGCGTTTTGCGACAACCTCATAAAATCTATGGAAGAATGTCTATCAATCACTGCTAAGAGGTGAAAAAGCACTATTAGGCACGAAGAACTTTTCCGCTGCTGGACCAGATTGTATCGAGAACTTCTGGTGGATGAAATTTACTTTTACACAGCAAAATTTGGCCGCATATTCACCTCATGCTGAAAGTCGGAGACGCCCATTCCGCAGTGGCTGGTGGTAGGACGCACTATACTCCTGCCGAAGAAGGCAACTTGTCCAACCCAGAGAATTAGAGGCCAATAAATTATTTAAACACACTGTATAATATATTTACAGCTGTCCTAAACAACAGGATTGTTCGACGAATTGAGCCTGTGTGGCGAGAGATGTACGAACAACGTGACTCGGAAAAAGGTGTAGAAGGCTGTCGAGAGAACCTGCTAATTGACAGGTGTGTCTGTAAAGACAATGCAGCCCATCAGCGCGTCCAGTCAATGGCGTGGATTGACTACCGGAAAGCTTTCGATTCAACCTCCCATAGACTTATCATCTCTCTTTGGGAAAGCTTAAAGGTGCATCCGCACATAGCAAGATGCATAGAGAGATTGATAACTCTTGGGAAAACTAGATTTACTACCTCATCTAGAAATTATCGTCTGAGAACGAACAACGTCACCTTCCAGAGGGGCGTCTTTCAAGGTGATACCATGAGCCCTTTGCTTTTTTGCATCACACTTCTGCCTCTATCTCTCGCACTTTGAAATTCTCCTGGATACCTCTGTATCGACACTAATCAGCGCGAGCATAGGGTCACTCATGTATTTTATATGGATGATCTGAAGACCTATGCCTCTGGTAAAAGCAAACTTCAAACTGCCATAAATATCGTCAAGAACTACACAGGAGAGATTAGGATGGACTTTGGTTTGGACAAGTATGCCAAAATTCATCTGAAGAAAGGAAAGATTACTGGCATTCCCAAGGACCCTGAGCTTGTGGATATAAGTGTTATTAGACATCTTAATACTGGAGAGACCTATACATACCTGGGCGTGCCTCAAAGCCGCATTCAGGACGTAACATCAGTGGAGGAGTCTCTCCGAAGCAGATACAAGCATTTTCTTCGACAGATTTGGTCTTACAATCTGTCGCCATTAAAGAAGGTATCTGCGACTAACATGCTTGTCGTCCTGGTTCTACTCTGCTCGTTAGGGGTGTTTCAATGGACGAAAAACGAGCTTAAGACCCTTGATGTCACCACACGTAAGATCATGCATATGCATGAAAGTTTGTATATCAATTTGTCAGTTCCGCGATTATACATTTGTCGACATCGCGTCAAGGCGGACGTGGCCTTCTGAATCTCCAGTGTCTTTATAACCGAATTGTTCTAAGTACAGCTAACATTGTTGCGAATGGCAGAGATCCTCTCCTGAAAATGGTCAGGATCCACGACATGTTTGGCGGAGGTGCGTTCCTCTATAAAGCAACAGAGCAAGCTGACGAGACCCTTGACCTGAATTTTAACTTCAGAAATGAGGAAAGTGCATTCCTTCATCTAGATGCTTCACGTCTGAAAGCCACAGTGAAGAAAGCAGAGGTTGAAAAATTTCACAAGCAAGTTACTCGACAAGAAAACGCACGGAAACTTTCACAGAAATGTAAAAAAACAGTCCTTGTCGAAGGAGCAAACTTTTGCTTTCTTCAGATCATCAGGGCTTGATTCAGGCGCAGAGGATTTTATTTCGGCCTGCCAGGACGGTGTAATTTCCACCTTAGCATACCGTGACCGCATTTTATGTCAAGAAGTTTTCAGTAATTGGTGCAGAGCGTGTCATGCGTGTCATGCGCTGAGTACCTAGAAGACATCTATCGGGTTGTCCGACCCACGCAGGAAAGCCGTATATCTATAGACGTAATGCGGCTCGAAGAGTGCTTTATTACCATCTTTGTTGTTCTTACGGTGTTGGTCACGACCCTGCCCTGCCGAACGCTCCAAGGGAGATAGAGTCAATTCTACAAAACGAGAAGTGCCAAATTTTCTAGAACTACGATTTTCGGGCAGCAGTCTCCGTTGCGCTCTCGAGGCTTGACATTGTTCTCCAAGACTTCGAGAAACGAACTGTATTCGTAATCAAATTCTCGGCTCCGTCCGAATATAACATCACTGCCAACAGGGTGGCGATTCTGAGGACGATTTTAAATTCCCGGTCATTTTCGGGTTTTTCCAGGTCAAGTTTTTCAATTTTCCCGGTCAACTAAAACTGAAAACATTCATATTTGCCGCAAATTCATGACGTTTATTCTAAACATCCTGTAACACAACAAAATGAAAATAAAGCGGTCATTTCTCGGGGTTTTCACGATAAAATTGTTAAATTTTCTAGGTTAAGTCAAGAGCATCAAATGATGGTTCCACGTGAACAAATAAGTTTATTCCATTTCAAATAATTTTTTATCACTATTTGTTTCTTATTGTAATAAAATATTGTAATAAAAGCAACAAGAATAAGTAGTTTTAAACAAAAATAAATTAGAACTTAATTAGAGTAAAAGCAGATAATCGAAAAAATCTAAGATTTCTTCTTCATAGTCTGAGTCAGAAGATTCAGCTCTTCCTGGATTAATGCTTCTTGTGCTGTAGCTTCTTTCACAATTTTCTGCTTTTTAGCTTGAAGCTGTAAAATATCCTCTCTTTTCCGTTTACGTTCATTTTCTTGTTCCAATTCTCTTTCACTCGCTGTCTCCTTAGACTTCTTTAATTCAATATAGCGAGAATGAGCGTTACGTGCAGCATGAATCAAATCTTTCGTTATTGGCAACGATTTGACACCACTAGCAGCTTTGAAATCGTCGTGCACAACTCGTAAGCCTATAAGGTTTTCTTCTCTTTGGTTTTCAACCAAACAATCTTCATTAATGGAGAATCCTCTTTCGGCTGCGGCATTACCGTGCGATAAGGTAAAAATCATTTTTAATAATGATGATGAATCTGAGCACTCTTTTCCGGAATCTGATATGACCTTCATCCAAAAATGATCGAGTCGGGATGCCTTTCGATCAAAAGCTTTCAAAGCTTCAATGGTTCGAGGTAAGTTGCATAAATCTTTGTATTCAATCTTAATTCTGTCTGCTGCTGATCCAAGAATCCATTCATTTTCTATACTCAGGATTATGGTAGGATCAAAGCAAGAAATACATTTGGTCAATTTGTACTTCACCGGACTGCGATCCATGAGTTTTTGTGTCATAGCAATATAGCACTGAAGAGCGTAAGTTTTAAATTTCTTAATTCGATCAGGTTCAACTCCCTTCTTGATAAGAGTATTTAGAGCGCCGTTTGTTGCGTAACCTACATCCACATTACGAACAGAGAGAAGATTTTCAGGCTCTGTTACGTCAACATCTTTCACGGAAGTAGCTTTTTCTAAGATCTCAGTTTTTACAATTCGTTCAATAATCGTAGTCAACAAACGTGTGAGGTCTCCATACAAGAATGGTGCCAGAGGAGCATCAGATTGGAACTCTCTAAGAAATGTTTCCACTAAAGACGCAGTAGACATACAGAACTCCAGTTTAGCTTCAACGAATTCGTCTTTTACAAAATCAGATACAACTTTGAAACTGTGATGATTATTGTCGAGAGGATTTTTTTTATCTTGTTCCTCAACATTCTTCACCCAAACACGCAAGTTTGGCAACATCACAGAAGCCCTTTTGGCTACCTTGTCATTTTCTACGCATCTAATTACGCAAAATTTATGCGGAAATATATGAGATTTTGTTACTTCAGTATAATGCCCACGGCGGGATGGAACATTTTTAAAAAAGAACACATAAACAACTTAGAAATTCGTTGATGCCCCACTCTGTTTTTTGCATTCCTGCTTTAAAACTTCCATGCACAACATGCAAACCGCAACTGCCCAAGTCCAGAATAATGGGATTTTCGGGATATTGTGATATAATTTCTTTTTCCACGTCGTTATTCATACTGAAATGGACATTAGGACCGTCCATGGATATTTGGAGTGTTTTAATCAAATTTTTTGCACCAATTGCTTCCATTAATCCATTTTTTAAGTCAACTGCTTTCACTTTCTTTTGAGCGACCTGGTTCAAACTTTCGTCGAACCCTACGACAATATGACTGCAAGATTCTAAAGTTTCTCTGAGTACTTTTTGGAAATGGTGTGCTAGGCCGTGCACAATGGTATATGCTATTTTATCTCTATGCAGTTTCATTTTAGTTGCTATCTGGCTATCCGGAAACATTGCAGAAAAAACATCTACAGCCTCGGCAGCGCCTCGGAAAGAATAGTGCTTCATCACTGTCGTTAGACACAAAATAATCTCTGACTTTGTGAGACTATCCTTCATCAAGATATTTTTCATCACATTTGCTGGGATTGAATTTCTAACCTTCCGGCGGGCGCGCCTTTTGGAGTCACGCGAGCGGGCGCGCGCCGCACTCCGTGTGGCTTATCAGAAAATCGATTTATTCAGACAAAAGGCGCGTTTTTCTCATCTGCGAAGGGATTATTTCGAAGAAAAACATTATTCTGAATAAAATTTAATTTATTTGGAAATATTGGAATCGAAATAAATACTTAACATTCAGCACGCACGTATAAAAAGTAATTATTTGGAAAGAATCAAGTTCCTTTCAGTCTTCATGTGATATGATTTCAGCCTCTTCAGTATCGCAAGTTTGGCACCGAACTTCCCGAACAGAATGATTTTTTGCAAACGTGTTTGCCACATTTGTTGCAATGGACTGAAGTGTTGTTCCATTTATGATACCCACAAACGTGACACGGTCCAATTCTCTTCTGGACGGATTGGACGGGAGCTGGTGCTTCTCTGTATTTTTCGAGAAACAAGGAGATGTCCTTGGGAAGATTCTTCATTGCAGCTCTTTCTCGCAGGTAGCTTTCCATCAACTCAAAACATAAAGCTCTTACGAAATGTCGTCTTCGAGTCATTTTTTCTGGTTGGTTGCTGGTGAAAATCACATAAGCATTTATGCTTGCCACATCGAGGAAACGGAAAAAACACACCATTGGCCATCGCTTCGTGATCCTAGAAGTTGAATAGGCTGCACACATTTTGTCCACATTGTCCACCCCTCTTTTTGTGCTGTTGTAATCAAGGTTTATAACTGACTTGTTCGTGGACTCATCAATTTCGTCAGAATCATGCATCGTCGATAGCAATAAAACCCCTCTCGTTCGTTTGGTCATGACCGAAACAAGAGTCATGTCGTATTGAAATCCAAACAGGCAGGAATGCACAGCCCTTGATTTCATTGGTAGGAATTCTGGTGGTATTTCTTTCTTGTTCTTTTTGAGAGTTCCCAGGAACGTGAGTCCATTTTCAAGCAAGTGGGTGGCCAATGGATAGCTGCTGTAATAGTTGTCGGTGGTGAGGTTGCGATTGGAATGTCTAATTGGGTGAGACAGTCTTTTGACCACGTCAATTGCCTTATTAGACTTTGCGTGAGGACCCGCGTTTTGTTTACCGCAATACAATTCAACAGTGTGAGTATAAAATGTTTTGCTGTCACAGAGAGCATAGAACTTGAGTCCATATTTTGCGGGTTTATTGGGTATGTATTGCACAAATCCGCAAAGCCCCCGATATGCGACCAACATCTCGTCAATTGTGACAAACTCGCCAAGATTGTAATTTTGTTGGCAGTTATTCACGAATTGGGTTTGCAAATCTCGTATTGCCGCAATCCTGTCAATCTTCTCTCTGTCCTTCCGTGTATGTAAGTTATCAAACCTGAGACAGCGCAGCAAAAATAAAAAACGCTTGTAGCTGAAAACGGTGCGAAGAATTATCATTCCTGTTTCATCTTTACAATCCCACAATTCACGACAGTCACTGTGTTTACCTTTTTTTAGTCCAATGAGAAACAATACCCCAATCAAAGCGAGTATTTTTGATTAACATGTATTTTTGCAGTCCCTTCCTGTCCTGAAACGCGTATTTTCACGTTTCTTGGCGATGAATACGTTCGTATTCTCGACAATGGAGTCAATCATATCTATATTAATAATTTTCAAAAACGCATCCATTTCTGTTGCTGTATCTCGGGCAACCCTTTTAGGACCTGGACAGACTTTCACAATGTTCTTAGCTATGGTCAGAGCTTGTGAAGCTACTGGCCTGCTGCACCAAATAGTTTCCTTGTCCTTACCTACAAAGAACGAATAGTCATCATCTGATCCAGGTGTACCTGTAAGGTCAAAGTCCATAGCATCCCCATTGTCGAACTGGTCAGATTCAGAGCCTGAAAGCTGATATTCAAGAAATTCTTCCTCAAATTCATTTTCGATTTCAGAATCGTCAAAAATCTCTTGTTCTTCGTCTGAAAGTTCCTGAAGAAGGCGGGCAATATCCACATCTCGTACAAAACGTGCCCTGCAAAATTGAAACTAAGTTTGTAGAGAGATGAACCCACCAAGTAGAACGGAAACTAATGAGAAATGGAAACTAAGAATAAAACCTGAAGAGAGATGAAATAACTTTTTGAAATCATCATACTTCAATTACACAGCCACAAAAATTTTTTTTTCAGGTTTTGACATAACCTCAAAAACCTCATAAAAATATTTTTCCGGTTCTGGAGGTCAGACCATGTTTATTATATATTTTGGGGTCGCTGAATCCGAATCCTGAGGATCCGACTTTCTGCATCGTAAAACGCTTGCGTGCGCCTGTCATGCCGGCATCAAAGCCGTAATCCGGGAACTTGTCACCGCGAGGAGGTGCCCTGGACGCAGACACACGTAAGTCATATAAATAAATTTCACGAATTTCTTTGAAAATCAAAACCCTGACGTGCTAGGGTTTTTAAGACTTCGGATTCGGATTCAGCGACCCCAAAAACATATAGTAAACATGGTCTGACCTCCAGAATCGAAAAAATATTTTTTACGTGTTTTTTTGAGGTTATGTCAGAACCCTGACGTGCTGGGTTTTTTGGGCCTCGGATTCGGATTCAGCGACCCCAAAACCATATAGCAAACATGGTTTAACCTCCATACCCGAAAAAAGATTTTTCCTTGTGTGGCTGTGTTAGATACGAGTTTTTGAGATCTTACAGGGAATACAATAGACAGACAAACTATGTAAAACCCCAAGCTGATAATGAGAAACCACAAATTAACCTGTAAACTATAAAAATATAATGTACTTACATCGTCGGTGTCGATCGTGGATGTGCACAAGCGGGCGCGCACCTCACTACGTGCGGTGGAGTTAGGCACGAGACTGGGCGCGCGCTTCACTCCGTGTGGCGAATCTTGACTGCTGACTTTGATGGACGGAATGCGAATGACAGAATTTTTTTTTTGAGTACTCTGCATGCGAATCAATCAAAAATAGTGTAAACTAGGATTACATCTTGCCCTCAAGTCAGTTACCCCTTTTCTTCCCACCGAAATTCAAACAATTCTGGATTTGCCGTACGCAGTGCAGCCGCGCGCCCGCTGGAAGGTTAAACAGCGAACTTGAATCTGCAGTTTTATTAGAAGGGTTTTCTTGATCTTTGTTGAGTTCTGAATAAGTCTGAACTCCTTCTGAGTTTGTATTGAATTCTGAAGATTTCGAGGGCCCAGTATCTAAAAATTAACATTTTAAATTAAGCATCGAAAACAATTGAATATTAATAGCAATAATAACATTGAAAAGTAATTTACCTTGATGTGAGGCTTGTTGAAAAGAGGTAGATGCTTTAGCCTCATTTTCTAAATTACTTGGTCGCGGTAAGAAGTAATCTACTTTAAGGCTCTTATTTTGATGTAATAATTCTACAACGTGATTTTTTCCTTTGGCATGACTTCTGAGAGCTGTCTTGCCCATTGAACTTATGTCAATACTTCTTTTGCACACAGTACAAAAGGCTTTCGTTTTGCAAACATCTTCTGCAGTCCAAGGAAATTCTACCTTATAAGTTGAGTTGTAGCTCGTGACACTCGGTATTCGACCCATAGCTACATCGGGAGTCAAAAATAATCTTTTATAGCATCAAGAGGTAGAAGAATGAAAAAATAAAGAACTTCAATGTGATGAAAAAAAGAACAAATATTTCTAAGCATATACTTCATTAATTTACTGTCAAATTGATAGACCAATCACTGTAGTATATTGTTTATGTGGCCATAAGACACGATTTTTTAATTTACCTGACATTTCTCTGACTTTTCCTTGCGAGAAAAGTATTTTAAAAGCTAATAAGATTGCAATAATGTGCGCGGGAATTTTTAATTAACAATGTGTTTAATTATAAAGGATCTATGGTAACAAATTTAAAGAAAATGTGTTATAGCTATAAAGAAGTGCTTTCAAAATATTATTAACATATACGAAATTATACTTTCCCTGGCAGCTACTCACATTTCCCTGATTTCTAATGGATTTCAAGGGTTGAAAATTCTATATTGTCAACATTTTTCTTAAGAGAAATGTGTGCAATGCTTCAGTTATTATTTTTTGACTGGAAGATGAACATCATTCATTTTTAACATTTTTATTGAGTTGGGAAGAAATTTTGGGGAACTTTGTGAATTATTCACAATTTTCAAATGATTGATAATTCGTATATTTATAATCTGATGACACGAAAAACTTTAACTTTTGAAATTGAAAAAAAATGATTTGTTTAATAATTGTGAATCTGTAAAATTTTCGGGAATGCTAAATTTTCAATTTTGAACCTCATAATTTCCATTATTTTATTTTGTTTCCATTTTTCAAAATATAAACCACAATTTGACACGTATCAATCCTAGAAGATTTATTAAAGGATAGTAGCGTAAAAACCTTTTTAACTTGACAATTTCAGTTTCAAAAGTGCCAAGTTTGAAACGACGTTTAGAATCGTTCAATTTGGATTATTTCCAATTTAAAAATGATGACATTTTGAACATTTCAGAGAATAGTTACATTTTCAATGTTTACAATTTCAAATTCCTAAATTTTTGTTGAGTTTAAAAAGAGTGAATTTTCTATGAGGTTTTTACATAAACAGAACCTACTTGGATTTCCGGAT
>CAKNXH010058947.1:19919-45697 GCA_932178445.1 Andricus quercusramuli
GTGGAAAAGTGGGTGGTTGATGTGAACTGGGTGTCCAGTATGCGGGAAGGTAAAAAGTCGGGTGTTGATGCGCGCTGGAATTCTGGTACACAGTGAAGTGAAATGTGGGTGGTTCTTGTCTGCTGTGGGTTCGCGTCGAAGTGGAAAGTTGATGTGAACTGGTTGTCCAGTATGCGGGTAGGTGTGTAGTCGGGGGTTGATACGCGCTGGAATTCTAGTACGTGTTGCGGTTGAATATAGGTGGTTTCTGCGTGCTGTGGGTTTGCATCGAGGTGGAAAGTGGATGGTTTACACGTGCTATGAGTTTCAGTACCCAGGGAGGTAGAACAGTGGCTGGTTGATACGAGCTGGGAGTTCTAGTACGCAGGTACATGCTGGGTAGTCGCGGTACGCTGGAGAATTCCAGTACACGTTGAGGTATGAAGTGAGGGGAAGATGAGTGAGAATTGCTATCATCGTCGCCTAGAGCACGAGTAGCGGTGTCTGAGCGGATGAGGGTCTAAAATTTTAGAAAATGATCCTTATCTAATCAATTAACGTTCCTTTACAGAATTAAGTACACAAGGTACAACGCAGTCCTGCCTACCTGTTAGCTCACGTACTCCGGTCGAATCCCGTGAAGAGGAGATTCCTTTGACTTTGCAAAAGCTTACTCGTACCTCGGCAACTTTCAAGTTTCCAGTCTATCGTAATCTTCATTACCTGAAATCCAAGATATTGCTCGGCGGTACTGACTTAAAGGTAGTGTATAATCTTTACCCTATACCCACAACTTTTGCATATCAGGTACAAGTAAACGATTTTGGTGAAGTCCTTGCATTTTATGACCGTACTGGTCTTAAGAGAATATATTATAATGGAAATATGGTGGCAATAAAAATGGGATCCAAAGAGCCGCCTAGGGAACTTACACCTGAAGAAATATGCTACTTGGAAAAAAATCCATATGGAAAAGATGAGTTATTGTTGTAATCTGATGTACATCCTTATCAGAAAAGCTAAAGCTAACAACTGCGACTGATAGTCGTTAATTTAAATTTCTGAAATGGATTAATCCTTAGCCTTACCTATCCTTCTCCTCTCCTATTACTTCATCTATCTGTTCATTTATCTAATGATCCACGTCCACAGCCTCCTTCCCTTCTTCCATCTCCTCCTCATCCATCTCCTGGTATATCTCCTTCTCCTTGTTCTCCTAATCCTCTTTCTTATCTATCTCCTGAAAAGATTAATTTATTTCTAGAATAGAACTAAATATGATTCAACTTTTAATTTGAAACGACGATGATGTTCAAGAGAAGCAGGAGATATAAGAAGAAAGTAGAGGGAAGGGATGGCAGAGAAAAAGAATCAGTAAGGTTATATCAGCATATTCAGTGATATATCGACAAGTCTTGATCCAGGTCATTATTCTTCATTACTGACCGAGTGTAATATTGATTTATAATTTTTGATACATGCAACATTTGTATCCGTGTGAAAAAAAACTCCAACATTATACACACTTAAATAATAAGTATCATGACAAGTCAAAGACTAATCTACTTAAAATCCTTGTAATCTTGGTATTAAACAAAAAATAAAACTTTTATCAATGATAATTTGGCATTTTTTACTACAAAATTTCAATAAAATGATTTCCATGAAACACAGAACGCCCTGCCCATTTTTATCGTGAGAATAATGTTTTTTTAAATGTATTTTACCCTCTTTTGATGATGCAAGACGTGCGGCATTTGAAGTACCTCTGGATCCAAACATGCTGTCCCCGGAGATTCTGGACTGTGTTTTCCTAATTCTACAAAAAAAATAGATTAATTCTTATAAGTATAAAGCTGCCAAATATTATATTTTTTGCCGATTTTATAAATCAAGTTAAAGGTTCAGTAATTTTGTGCTGGACTGTATACCCATAACTGGATTTTTAGTGTTTCGTACCGATTGTTCAACGGAGACAAAAAACGTTCTAAAATAATAATACAGAACTGTAACTAAGGGTTAAGAGCTCAGAAAATAACTTGCTTTCATAAAAATTAATACTTTTTTGTCATTTGTTTATTAATGGACTGGCGGAGCGAATTTAAGGTAATTTTGCTCGCATTCCAATCCATTTTTCTTAAGGTTATGGCTTACTACTTGGACGCAATTCCCAAGGCCCCCGTCGAGTGCAAAACCATAGGTTGCCGCCGCTCCCCGCACCCTCACCCCGAATGATCTTATTTCCCTTTTCAACAAGCAGTCCTTTTCATACTATCGGGCTCGAAGGTTCTTATCAGATTTAGTTTTCTCTTGAATTACATCAAAATCAATCAGATTGAAATTCCCACCACCACAATGTCCCGCACAGTATGAACTTTATGTTTACCTTGTCCCAGCCAGGATGTATGCATCGTCCTCAGTATGTGCAGTGGTACCGCACATCAGGCTCGTCGGCTTTCGACATCCTGCTTGGGGGTGATAGGCTGAACTGCCTCGGGCTCCTGCCAGTTTCTTCCTCCTGGAATATTTCACTTCATGGCCCAACCAAGATGTTATTCATCGTCCTCATCAGCACGGCAATGTCGTGCAATGGGCTCCTCGGCCTTCGAATATCTTGGTTGGGCTGGTTGCATCTGGCTGGTTACTTCTTCCTCCCCCTAACTGCACGCATCGTCCTCATCAGCGGAACAGATGTCCCGCGTCGGGCTCGTCGGCCTTCGGCATCTTAGGTATCGACTAGCGATAATAGCCATGTTTCATGCAGGAATATGAAGTAATTTCTGACGATCAAAAAAAGGAGCAGATCAAATAGGGATTATAAGGTAGTATAGTGAAACAAAGAATGAAATAAGGGAAGAGATAGGTTTAAAGAATCTACAGACAGTGCAACAGAGGAAAAATATTTATAGAGACTAGAGAGATTTGTGCAAAGCAAAAAACATTTCAGGGAATTATTTGAGATGAATGAAGGAGAAAAACAAAGAGAGCTAGAGAACGAAATAAAGGACATAAAATCAAAGGGAAATGCATGGAAGTTTATAAATAGATTCAGGAAGAGGAGGAAAAGAATAAGTGATAAAATAGGGCAAGGGAGATAGAAGGTGAGAGCGGTGAGGAGTTGAGAGGTGATGAAACAGAGATTCAAATCGAAAAGTTGAGGAAAAGGAAAACGGGAGAGGGGGATGGAATAGAAAATAAAACTTGGATATTTGGAATAAGAGAGATAGTAGAAGAGGATTATTCGCAAGGTAGCGTAGGGAGAGAGGATAGAAGAGGAGGACTTGAAGAGGGATAGTTGTGTAAGGAAAAGGAACGACTGGGAAGGGGAGATCTCATGCCTTGAGTAATTGTTTAGGATGAATTTGGAACTTCGGATAACATGCTGCGGGAAAATTTTGAATTCTACCTCCTCTTCAGATATATATATTTCGTTTCACTATCTTAGATTTTAAAGAGAAATATTTAACTCGGAACCAAATTCCTCTTCCACTGTAACTCAAAATTCTTTCTGTCTCTGAAATTCATTCAAATTCCCTATTAGTAGGAAAAGCTTTCGATTTCCATTTTTATAACAAACATTCCGGATTTCAACAGAATAAATTTGGATATAATGCCCACTCATTCTGAACAAACACCGATATAATTTAGGAAAATAACATAAACTGGGATAGGATACGGATTAAATCGAACGAATTACAATTTGCGAAAAGCTTTAGCAAATGCTTAAAGTTATAGATATATTATAATTATTATGTTCACCGACGAAATTAAGGATGACCACCAAGGTGAAAAACAGGATATAAACGATCTTCATCTTTTCAAAGTAGATCGAAACCTGATGACTATGTGATAAAGAAGAATTTCGTTAACAGTGTATCTAATTATGCTGGTGCTTTATTGCAGTACACATATATACTTAAGTTACCTTATAGGTCATAATAGGCTTGAAGCTTAATCTTCTGAGAAATTTTTATTTCATGCATACCAAGGCGGCAAAATGCCACCATAAAAATGCGTAGAAAAGACTTTTCGGTCGAACCTCGGCAAAGTTTGGTTTTTTGATGCTTCAGATGTTACAAAAATTAGTATTTTACAATTTAAATTAAAATAAGTGAATTTAAAAAGCGTATTCACTTTCTCGTAATTATTAATTCTCGAAGCTTCCAATTAGGAATCATATTTTTCAACTTTTGTAGAATAATTAAACATGGAACGTTCATAATTTTTTAATTCTTCGATTTAGAACCTTAGACATGACATAATACCTGATAATAATTTGTATCATCTTCAAAACTCTCATTATTCTAATTTGAAATTATAGCTTAGAATGCCCAATTGTGTATATTTGTAAGAATGAATAGAGAAGTATAAGTAATTATCCCTTCTTTGAAGCAAAAGTTTTACTCTACATTTGAATGATATCCTCATTATTTCTATTGTGGAATATGAAAAAAAACATAGCAGTTGACGTTTTCAAATATGAATCGACCACGAAGCTTTGTAAAAATGCTTGGAATCATAAATAGAATGATATTGCTGGTGTAAATCGACTTCTTCAAACAGTGAGCATTGATAACAAAAATTTTATTGCAATTGTACAATCTCTGTTTGTTCTCGTACACTCCTCTTGAACGTAAAAGAAGATAAATAATCTCATTACTTATTATATAAATTTTGACAAGAGTCTGTTGAGGTCTGATGATTTGTCAAAGTTGGCCTTGGAGAGCCATACATTTTTTATTTGCACCTGAAATAAGCTGTAAAAACCACAAATTATGGAATAATGAAAAATAAAAGCTTGGGGTTTATGGGCTTAGGGTTAGTGAATTTGAGGTTTGTGGGTTTGTGGGCTTGTGGTATATAAGCTGGGGGTTTGTGGGTATGGGGTTTGTGGGCTAAGGGTTTGTGAGTTTGAGGTTGCATGTTATTATCAGCATTGCGTTTTTTACAGTATTAGATGCATTAAGGCTGTTTTTTGACAAATCTTAACAATTAACTCATAAATGACAGGTCGCAGACTTGTGCTAGTTTTAAATGTGTGTGAGTTTTTGATCAACTTAATTTTTCGAGAGAATACCTTTTTTACTGATTTTTGAAATAAACGTGCAGAATACTTGACGTTTGGTATAGTAATACGCAGGATTATTATATAGGAATACCCTGGTCGCAGGTGAATATTTAGATTGGGTTGTCCCGAGTATTTAAAAAAAATTTACCGAGGTGTATCGAGAATTGTGACGTAGTAAGAATTTTGTTCATTTTTCCCCACTGTGCGTCGTGTTATAGTTGCGGGAGAAATGACATAACGTAACGCAGCACTTGGAAATTTTGCAACTATAGCGTGGATCGATCACTTGTAAGAGATCAAAATATGGAAACTTTTCCTTTCATAAACCAAACGCACAATCAATGAATCTCCGGGTTTCCTTAAGACACCTCAAGAACTGGGTCCATGCTTTGTTCTCAGCTACCCGATAAGAAAAAATAATAGAGAAAAATTAATATTTTCAGGTATAAACGAAAGAGTGAGCATTATTTAATTTTTTTGAGTGTGCTAATTTTCCATCAGGAGAAGTCCCCAGCGAAGAATAAGTTTATCTCCGAAACCAATTCTTTTCCATTTTCTTAACGATTGCCACTTGTGTTGTGTTCCATGCAGGCGAACATATTTTCGATTTTTTTAATTCCTCTTAATCCGAGCAGTAGACACACCTCTCATGGTTATTTTTAATTCCATACTTACATGCTGTATTTTAGATTAATTTAATTCTTTCTAATCCGTCCACAAAATGTGTGCTTCTTTACTTTAACTTGGGACATCTATTCTTATTAATGTTCTGTCGATACATCCACGTACCATTGGCAACCTTCAAATTTCAAGAAATGTCTGAACATCTTTTTCGTTGGCAGGATATGTTACTAATTCATTTTACTAATTTTAATAATTGTACTTATTCATTCATGTTACTAATTGCAAAATTTTTGCAACTCACAAAGTCCCAATTTACTTATTTTCTTAATCTTTCTAATAAAGTTTTAAGGATTATTTTAATGGTGCTTCGGGAACTAGACGGTATTCCACGACTAACTGTGGCTGTAATTATAAGGACTTCGTATTTTAAGGACTGATTCTGTTTTGTTTGGTTTTGCATTCGATAGATTGTTGGCGACTATGAGGTACTTCGAGGGACATCTGTCGAGATGCACAGAAAGCAACTAATCTCCTTCCTTCCATGTACCTCCGATCTGAGAAATAAATAAATACCAAATTCACAATGGAGGCCATTTCACTATTGAAATGGATTGCATTGATGACTCTGATGGGTCAAATAATGAGCATTCTATATAACCTCCAGAAAATGACATGAATTGACAGCCGAATGATACTGATATGCTTTGCGGAGAAAATGAGCCTCAGACGGTAATCCTACTAATAATATTGATCATACTAATTTGACCTATGATTTCAATGGTGTTGAGAACAGTGACGATATGGAGCAAACTAATAGCAATGATGGCTTCAATGAGAAAGAAGGAATAGAGCATTCCGAAGAAGTTGATCCAAATCCCACCCTCGTAGAACAACAACGTAACACACACAGGAACCAAGAGCGAGTTGATGACCTGTTGAATGTTCAAGACCTCTTGCATAATGATGCAGTATATTGTGGCAAGTAGACTATTTTTCGTTATTTATTTTGGCAATTGCCTTTTATAAATCATTTTTATTAACACAATCTACATAAATTGTTCTCAGTTTTGTTGTCCTTGAATTAAAAGCTTGTAAATTTGTTGAAATGAGGAAAAAAGTAAATGTAGTTTTTTGCGCTTTACGTTTAATATTCCATACATTTTTATGCAGAACAGATGATTAAGCTTAATCGCATTGAAGCCATATTAGACAATTTGATAAACAATAATAGAAGCGATGCACTACTGGATCAAGATGATGACGTTGAATTGTATTTTTAAAAAGTTTGATAAGAAATACTGACTTACCAGGAA
Source organism: Andricus quercusramuli (assembly GCA_932178445.1). Taxonomy (NCBI): domain Eukaryota; kingdom Metazoa; phylum Arthropoda; class Insecta; order Hymenoptera; family Cynipidae; genus Andricus; species Andricus quercusramuli. The sequence goes on from CAKNXH010058947.1 coordinate 26,904, forward strand.
AATCGAATAAATAAAATTGGCAGCGATACAATGAATAAGTGTGCCAATAATATTATGGCCTGCCTATACTGTGGTCTCAAGTTAGTCTCTCTTTTCGCGAGGGTAGGTATGAGGGATATATCCCTAGGATATCATAGGATAATTTATAATATTCTTTAGTTATGTTGAATATCATCTAGCAAACGTATAAAACGTTGGATATAGGCACAACTGATATTTACCTGCGAAAAATGAAATGAGGAAGCATTTCAGTTTTCTTCCAGAAAGTGAAATAGTGTTAATAAAGTTAATAATAAGCTCTAATAAATAATACATTACGAAAGACTCTAGCACTTTAAAATATCTCGAATGTATCAAAAACTAATACTAACTTTACATCCCGTATCTTTCACTACACGGAGAGCAGTTAACCGTGACCGTTACTGCCAAGTCCGCTGCTGCCGTCGCGCAGAACTTGCGAGTGGGAGGGAGGCAGAAGCTCGCATGAACCATTGCGGGCGAACCTCAACCGTTCCGGCGCGTGACCGTAATACGCAGCGCAGCTATAGTTACTCCACTCGCAGTGATAGGTACGGTTTACTCCGCAAGCATTACTGCGCGCACCGTTTTTTTCTATATGGGTAAACCTGGAAATACCGCTATGTCCAAAAAACGTAAGACCTTTGCTATAATTGAGGGCTCATTGAAGGCTCATTTAATAGCCAAAAGCCAAATTTTGGGCTCTGAATTTTTTTAAACGCATGGTACTCAGCTTTACGTCAAGCTAGCAGTACCATGTCAGAAATATTGCTTACATCAATTTTTTTCTTTTTACGGGAATACACGGCCCATTTAAGGCATGACCTCCTACGCAGTTTTTCAAAAACAACCCCTATTACAAAAAAGTACCCTAAAAAATAAATATCCACTAATCGTAAAAGTGAGTACATAAGAATTGAAGGCTCATTTTAGGCTCTCCAACGCCACCAAAATCAATATTCCAAAACCGTCCCTTAACATAAAAAAAACTACCCCTTACACAAAAGTACTGATAATTGTACTAAATATGCACTAATAAAAAAAGTCGATACATGGAAATTTTTGGCTCATTTAAGGCTCTTGCATGACCTCCAGCGTAGATTTTCTAAAACAACCCTTATCACGAAAGAAGCGCCTTAAAAAATAAATATCCACTAACCATAAAAGTGAGTACATAAGAATTAAAGGCTCATTTTAGGCTCTCCAACGCCACCAAAATCCATATTCCAAAACATCCCTTAACATAAAAAACATCCCTTAACATAAAAACTACCCCTTACACAAAAGTGCTGATAATTGCACTAAATATGCACTAATCATAAAAGTGGATACATCTGAATTGTAGGCTCATTTAAGGCTCTTGCATGCCCTCCAGCGTAGATTTTCAAAAACAACCCCTATCCCGAAAAAAGTACCCTAAAGAATAAATATCCACTAATCACAAAAGTGAGTACACAAGAATTGAAGGCTCATTTTAGGCTCTCTAAGTCCACCAAAATAAATATAATGTATTTCGACGTTTGTGACAGCGACACAAAAACATTCGAGTATGCGCGACGATGATCAGCTGACATCGTTAGACTTCAAACGGTTCAATCTCAGTGCGGTGGTAACCGCGACGGTTCGGGAATCTGGCAGTAACTGTTACTGCGACGGACGCAACAATCGCTGCAGAATCTTTTAAGGTGTTGCGCAGTAACTGTCACGGTGTAGCAGTAATATTTCCGTCATCAACCGTAACCGTCGCTGCCAAGCCACAACACGATTTTTCTGCAGACCTCTTGTTATCGGCGCAGCAACGGTTACGGTAAAAACTGCACCCGCTCTGGTTTACTTCTCTCCGTGTACTTATTCTAAAGACATTTTCACATTTTTTCATCACATTCAAAATAAATTCGACAACTATGAAATGCGCGCTATTTAAATATACTATGTGTTGAATGTGCCCCATCAGTGACAAGGGATTTGCTTTTCGACGCGTCAAATTCATGGAGGCTTGTGTTACACAAGTTGTGTAACGGCAGGAGCCGTTTGGAGAACTTAAGTTTCAGACCGCTAAGACCCTTTTACTGAATACACTCTAGACTAGTAATTTCTCGAGTGGAAAAGTTAAAATGACTTAAAGTAAAATCAGAATACGCAAGAAATGAGCAATTGTTAAGATGATTTATAATAATATACGAATATCAAGAAAACAATAGATTTATTGCAAATGAGAGAACTCAGATATAAGGATAGCAGACATGCCCAACTCGGGGAAATTCTCTCCCGGAACACATGTTCCGAGTCCACCTCTCTTTCGCCGAGAAAGCGGGAGATCTCATTTATGATTGGTTATTCTGCACTAAAATTGAGTGACGTCAGCGTTCCGATTGGGTAAACGCTAAAAGTAGGGTTAAATCCCGCCTTAAACGAGCTTTTAAATATAGATGCAGAGCACGAAAACGTCAGAATATTGTATCTCCGCGCGCGCCTTTCAAGCTTGAACCTACGACTCTTGTATCCTCGTTTATTGTACAGTTTCGGACTGGGAAACTTTTCAGAATCTCGGAGGTAACTTAACCCCACTTTCGTGATTGCGATGGGTGCGTTTGTGTTCGGCTGTGCCAAAATGTTAGGTAATAAGCTTACTTGTGTGTTTGTTCACCAATACTTACTATGAGCCACTGAATATCAGCCATGTCTACCAAAACTTCATAATAAAACAACTGATTTTTATACAAGGATAAATACAGTGTTCAGTATCATCATTTATCTAAACCTGACCTATTTTCGCGGCTAATGGTTTTAACCATTCAGCGACAGGTAAACGAATCCACACTTCAAAGTATCAGCGCATTGGGCTGCAGTGGGACTCCGATATCGAGTCGAAAGTCGAACGGACCTCTGTTTCTAACGCGTGAAGATAGAAAGAGAGATCCGTTCGATATTGCACCTCTCGGACGCGCAATATTCTATGACTATCTCTCTAAATCTGAAATAGTGAAAAATCTGTATTTCATAGTGAAATTTCACTAATTGAATTAGCGAGAAGTCGGTCACTATGAATTGGTGAGAAGCTACTAATTCAATTAGTGAAAATATTCCACTAAATAAATTAGTGAAATTTCACTCAGCAAATAGTGATTTCGTAGGTAATATATCCACTATTCAATAGTGGAAAATCACTGGTTAAATATTGGAAAGTTACTAATTACGCAGTGAAAAAAAAATTTCGTTCAAAATTAAATAAAAAGAAATGTATCAATTACAAATAAATTCACGCATTTATAAACATATTTCTTTATTAAATTGAAAAAGTGTATGTTACAAAAGACTTCCTTCCAAACTTTTCATTAAAATCTAAAATTATAAAAATAGCGCAACAAATTCACGTACAAACGAATGCATTGTGTTCTTGGTAAGTAAACACCACCATGAAATTTACAATAAAAAATTAGGCTAATCTTGTCCTAAAAATTGTTCTCGTAACTACGAAAACACCGAAGATATTTGGAGTTCAATCTTTTATCTCGATGCAGGAGTGTAAAATTCAATCTGACTGATTAGCCATTGGATTCCCAGTAAAAAAAAAACTAATTGGGACGAATTGAGAAGAATTCGCCAGGAGCCCCCATGAATCTTGCTTTGCGACAATCTCAAATGGAAGATGGTGATGAATTCGTGTAAATTCGTGAAAAGTAATAAAGTCTTTAACTATCCTATTCGCCCGAATTCAGCGAAAAATTTTTAGGGGGTCTAATTCATTTGAATGCGTCAGCACGAATTATTTTCAGTGTCCGCCAATTCATTTTAATTCGCGATATTTCAAGTCAAGCCCTAATTCGGCAGAATTCGCCAGCGAATTGACACGCATTCAATTCGCTCTGGCCCAAATCGTTTCAACGAATCAGAAAGCAGAATTCGGGCGAATTTAAATATGTTTATTCACCGCAATACTCCCGAATTAGTTCTTTTTACTGGGTTAATCCATCTCATATAATTCTTCGTCAGGTTCGCTTACAACATCAGCTGGAATAGTGTTTTTTATCGTTTTGAGTCAGGTATACTAAGATTGCACCGAGTTCAGTGCAGATTTGCTCGTTTTATAGAGAAAGTACTCCGTGAAATTGTAAAAATAGCGGAGAGTTTGCACACACAACATTGAAGACAAAATGGAACTTAAATAAAAGGTCAAAGGCAATGATAGGACTCACGTCCTTATTTAATTGTACGATGTGCCCGTCTCCTTGGATAAAAAATGAGTTTTGCGCCTGAAATTGACGCAAACAATATAACTATATTTCTGTTTTATTGAAATGTTTTATCTTGCCGTCTCCAAACACTAATAACTGGGACACTAGGAAAGTCTATAAAACTCTCAAACTATATGGAAAACTAGAAAAAGATAACACACATATTTCCATGAGAGCCACCATAACCCCGAAATGGACACGGCGCTTAGCTTCTTTAAAAGTATACCACTGTTTTCTTAAAATGTTTCATTTCACAGTCTCGAGACACTAATAACTTGAACATTAGGAAACTTTAGCAACCCCTTTAACTGTATGGAAAACTGGGACAAGATAATCAACACACAAATTGTTGTCCTCCAGGCAAGCGATGTTGTGTTGACCCAGATAACAATCGTGCGTCGCACTTTACTCGCACGCGGTGAGTCTCACGTCGTCACCGACGCCATATTGATTTGATCTCAGCACCAGCGGCCAACGGACCGAACCCCTCAGCCCCTCATCAAACTTGCACTTCACTGATGGCGGGCTGCATCACGTGTGTTTTTTACTCGGTTATCTACTTGTTTTTCGTGCTGTGGCAAAGATATTGTTTGTCTGTGGTAATTTTATATCTCTGATTATTTCGTGTTTGCTTATTTAGTACGTGTCCGAGGGATTATACACCACATATCTTGCTCTTTCACCTGGATAAAAAATTTATTTCAAGGCATTAGTATGAGAACTCTGTAAAGATCACTTGAGTTTGGCTCGAAAAATCATAGTCTTTTTATTCTTCATTATTCAGTGCCAAGTTCAAATGGTATTCATCGAGTTATCATTTCAATATCTACAGCGTAATGTTACAATAATTTTACTCGCTGTACGTGCTCGAATTTCACCCGCACACATGCGACTCGCACGGCATGCGAAACATGTGCGGCCACATGGAAGACACATCTGCGTGGCGATATGAACTCACGTAATGCGGCCTAATCCGTATGCGTGTGACCCATAATGCTCGCACTGTGCAGGCATTTTGTTATCTGGGGATGTAATCAAACGCAAACGAAAGCGTCCACGTGATCATGGTGTCTATCTGTATTTCATTTTTTGAAATGGTGAATAAAATTCACTAATTCAATAACGAAAACCTAAGAAATCACTATTTCATCAGTGAATCATTCAGTCACTAATTCAATTAGTGAAATTTTTACTATTTTAGATTTCAGAAAATAGGGCTTACAAAAATTAAATAGAATTAGGAGAGAGACTTGGTATTTTCAAGTGCGAAGCAGCTCTGTAGCATAAGGTACTTACTAATTTATACTTGATTTACTTCTATGATTTGCACGTGTTTTTGAATGAAATGATTGTTGTTTCAGGTTTTATTTTCAGCTTAGCTCAGAATGCGGAAGCGAGAACGAAAAGAGCCTATTTCGAATGAATCTCAAAGGGAAATTTACTCGAAAGGGTTAGTTAGGATTTCGAAAAGGAACTTCAAGATTTTGTGTAGAATAATCAAATCAATAGAGAAAGCATTGTTTTATTAACTTGTTTGAACTAGAAATTTAGTCGATTGTAGTAGTGCGAATACTACAAAAACTAACGAAACTTTCTCTACCATTAATTATTTGACGTTTTTGATAGTGAAGCGTGAAACGAGATTAAAGACGAAATTGAGGGAAGGCGTTTAATGGGGGCTTTTCAGGAAGCGAACTAGGCCGGTTGTGCATCACAGGTTGACGTAAGACTTAAATAATGCTTTGATCAGTTTGGGGGTACTAATTTGACTTTTGATTAGCTGAACGTGTGAGCGTGAATCAGAGAAGGTTCGCTGCGCGATCCGAGAGCCCGCGACCACCATTGATTTCTGAGATCACATTTTGACTGACTTGCTACGCGAAATCTTTTTCCCTATTTGCTCCGTCGACTTCTATGTAAATTCGGACTTATAAAAATTTATTTCGTTAAATATTAAGAATATAACATGCCCGTAAACCTTTGGCTTTTTCATTGACTTTATCCCTCAAATTCTCAGTTTAAATTCAGTTAATATCTTTTATTAGTTTCAAAATATTAAATCAACTAGAAGAAGAATCATCGTTGTCTTCAAACATTTCTAGCTATCGTTAGAATTGTCAAGTCAGAGCCCAGGACGAGCGGAGATATTCTTCTGGTGGAAAAAAGCTAAAAAATTGGAGCTATAATTTTTGCTTAAAATCCAAATTTTTTCCATTTTCGCGACAAAAAAGTGACCATCACACGATCAGAGAGTACTAAAGAGAGTAGAAGGCGACCGTACACTGGACACTAGCGCACTCTGTCGCTTCGGAGAAGAAGCTCCGGTATTTCGACGGGAAGTTTACGTTCTATAATTCGTGTCTCTGGCAGTTAAAAGTGTTTTGTTTACAAGTTTCATCACGAGAGTTTTTAATAAAAATGCCACATTTCTGCAGAGTTAGTGGCTGCAACAACAGCACAGTAAAAAATAAACGATGTTCATTTTTTCGACTTTCAGCGAACCCGACAACGTAAGTACAATAATAGCGAATACATTTTTTCTTGTGGAAACAATATGAAGAGTGTCTATATAACCTCACCAACCTGATATGAAAATTCACAAAAAACGAATAAGTTTTAATAATAAGATGAAACAATCACAAATAATTTAACTCGTAAACCATAAGCAGGTGTAAATTTGCATCAATATTTGTATTTTGCAGTCATGAAGAATGGATACAATTCACTGAAGTTGACGAAAACGTTTGCTCTGATTTTCGGATTTTCAGCCATCATTCTGAATAAAAGTTCTTCAAAACTTTCTTTTCGAGACCCTTGTTAGATCGAGGTGTTGTCCAAGATACTGTGGATTTTCTTCGAGAGTCATATATTGGACGTTTTAATGAGAAAAAAATTCCCTGTTTTTCCTGGTTTGCAAACATTTTTCACGATCAATAAAATTAAAAAATTCGAACTCTAAAGCTCAAAATTTTTCCATTCGAAGTTGTAAAAAATAAACTACAAATTAAAGCATTCAAAGTTTAAGCATCCTTGAAAAGCTTCAAAATCTTGAGATTTTCAAGAGAATATTAAAAAAGATTTCCAAAACTGTCAAAAAAGAATATGGAAGATTTTAAGGATTTTTCTTTAATTTGCAGGATTTTCTAAAACTTGTAGGAAACATTCGATTCATTAAAAAATATAATTGAGGAGCTTACTTTCAAAAGGGCATAAATCCACTTTTCAAAATGTTTTGTTTTTTTGCGTTAATCATATCTTTAGGATAAGCCCTATCAACCTATGTATCAGTTTCCACCAAAAAAGCTTTCTATCCTATATTAAAAGTGAGTTGAACATTTGCTTTGCTACCAAAGGAGCATGCATCTAGTCTCTGGATAATGAGATAAAGAGATAATGAGAATGCAAACTTCTGTTAATTTGGGTACGTGGCCTAGGACCAAAACAATGTAGGAACCCAGAAAAACCAATTCTTTTATAAATGCTGTAAAACGTTTTTCTCGATTTCCCAACAAAAACCATAAGTGGATATGTGCCCTTTTGAAAGTAAGCTCCTCAATTAGAAGTTCTGAAAAAGAATGTTCACAGACTTTGTTCAAATTAGTCGAAATCATTTCAAGTTTTAAATTCATTTTTAATCTTTTCAATACTTCTAAATATCACTTCTAATTACTCAGAATTTTTCTACAAATAATAAGTTTCCAATTGTTATTTATACATCAAAGTTCAAAGATTAAAGCTCATCGAAATTTGAACAATTTAAAGCTTTCTATGTCAAACAATTCAGTTTCAAATTTTTTACTTTTAAATTTTTGATTTCAGTTTAGTCGCAAGTGAACAGTCAAATACAGCTAAATATTTAATAATTATCCGTTTTCTTAATGAACAAATTTCAAATTGAATGTGTTGAAAGTTGAATATTGTAGACTGAAAAAATATTGTTATATTTATATTTTTTAGCGAGCAAAGGGAAATTAGATTTACACATTACACTCTTATACTCGAATTGTATAACTTTGTTTGTATTGTATGTTTATGGTAAATAAGAGAAATTATATTTACACAGTATACCCAAAGTATACTCTAATATTGATTTCGACGATTTTTATACATTTATATTGCTTATTTTATATAAATCATGTATTTTTTTGCATTGTATGTTTGTTGTGAATGAGAGAATTCAGATTTATGCAGTACACCAAAAAGTATACTGAAATATGGAATTCTACGATTTTTACATCTGCCTTGGTTATTTTTGATTAATAAAATATGTATTGTTACAAAAAATATATTATCTACTATTATTATTACCTTCTCCACATAGTAATCAATCAATTAATTAAAAAATTTTTTGGGATTTGAATTTCGCGGCCTTCATGTTTAGTTCCTCCCCATAATTGTAGGAGCGCTGAAACTCGTGTACGGAAAAATACATTGCAATGTAGAAAACCTCGAGTGGTGCATCACTGCACAACCCTGATTGGGACGGAATGCAATTTTCGTTCTTGCATAACACTATGGTTCATGGCGAAGAACCTGATAAGCCATGCTGAAATGTTAGGGATCTGCATTATCATAAATGTATACAAATTTAGCGGAAGATTCAAATTTAAATCTTATAAAACCAAGCAGTAAATTACGAGAAAAAAATTTTCACCACACAATGTTTACGAAAAAATTTACAGTCGGTTCTGTAATGGTATGGACAAAATGTGGGACTTTTCCGTTTTATTGTTTACAAAGCTTCTTAATTCTAAGTTCTTAAATTAAGAGAATGTTGTATTATTTATTTAATTGGAAAAAAGATGCAAGCCGGGATTTAGAAAAAAAAATTTTTTCTTTCTTTAACCTTCTCAGTTTTTAAAGAAAACGATTGTTCTATTTTAAAATATATTTTTTTACTTGCATAACTTGTTCATAACAAATTATTTTTCAATTATAAATAATTAATTTGTACTTGGCGAATGTTTTTTTATCAATTACAAGGCAAAACTACTCAGCTTATTTCGTGTATTTGCTCTACTGTGCTTTCCAAAAAACCTGAAGGATAATATTGATTATTGGAAACAGAAAAAAATCAGTATAAAATCAATTATGTTGTCATTATTTAATAAAAATTCAGAATTATGCAAAAATTCCAAAATTATGCGATGGAAATAAAAATACGCGTTTTTATGCGGATTAAAAATTAGATACATCTTAGATGTCATCATTACCTTAACGAGTTTATATTTATTATAATGTTTTATTCATAGATACATTATAAGATACGCTCCTCTTGCAAATAAAAATTATACAACGAAGATGCAATCTGTATAAAATGTTTTAAAAATAATTTCCAAGTTGCATTCGTCAATATGGAAAAACTTCGACAGCTTCCTAGCTTTATTGTCTTAACTTTAATTATAAACATAAGTGATGAAGCCTCTTCGCTCAACACATCGAGCGAATTCGATACTGAACTTTTTATTTAATTATTAATTAAAAACTGTAAACAAAAATCCGCGAATTACTTTTCATGATTTTCGATGCGCAGAACTTAATTATCAAACCAATCACATATTACACAGGCTAGAAATCCGTACGAGGGCGAATAAAAATGACATTGCAACTTTTTTTTTTTATTAATCCTACACAATGTGACTCGAAGTCTCCAATGCAGGTCAACGCTCGTCTTACAGTTTGGTATGCTCACTATGCTTACAATAATCATAACTATAAGCTCAAACGTGCAAATTCCAACTCTTCAATTTATGACGTACACAAAAATATGAATATTTTAAAATCATATAGATACCGTCTCACCAACCTTTGCACACAACTAATCTTAAATTACAACTTAAAAAAAAACTATCCTATACAATTTGGAGGTAACTATATATTATTCATTCACTCGCTTTTCATAAGAACAAAACTCTACTGCCCGATCAATGATATTCAACTGAAAGTCTTGTGCTCTTGTGATTCTAATGCAACTCTATAAATTCTATATTGCCGTTGAAAAGAATCGACAATCGATAATCAAAGTTAAAACTTATCTGAATATTAAACTTACTGAAATGAGACATCGCATCGCTGATGAAAAACTAACTCTTGTGTCTATTATAATGATTGAAAAAAAGTGCTGCATGAATTTTCTGCAAAATCCATTTGACTGGAGTTTATTTTTATTTGCAATTTGCCATAATTTCCAATTTTGTCACGTCAGCTGAAAAAAAATGTGTTGACCCTCAGCTTGCAGCCATCTTGCCAGCTGACGTCATAACATGAAATACCTAATTGGGAATCGCAATTCGCCATCTGGTGTCAAAAATAAGAACTGGAAAGATTACGTAAAATCTTCAAGAAGCATTTTGATTGGGGCATAAAAGTCTTTTTATGGTATTTTCGCGGTGTGTAAAACAAGGGAAGTTTTTCAATCAGATGAAAATAGTGATGAAAAGAAAGAAAAATTTCGTATCGACTGCATATCTTCGTTATTAGTAGGTTCATGGCCAGTGAAATACATGGACATAAACCTAATGATAACGTAGATATGAACTCGATGCGAAGAAATTACTTTCACGAACTGCATCCTAAAGCAAAGGTTATTGAACAGTAAAAAAAAGTCTTAATTGAAAACAAAGATATTGAATAGATGATGGCTATTCAAATATAAACGAAGTGCTTAAGCTTCCGCGAAATAAAAATGGCCGAAAACTGGCGACGGTCTGTGATTGGTGGACAAACTAACCTTTTCCAGCTCGTCCAATGAAACTTGCAAAATTTTCAACATTTCGCGTACGTATAGCCGCAGCCAAACATAAATTGAAATATAAATACTTTGTTATTCTGATTTTTGGCACCAGATGGCGCATAAAAGTTTAGCGATGTGCCATTTTTCTTATTTGCCATTAATTACATTTTTAATCGAATTTCTACTTACTATCATTTCTATTCTTCAGAATAAATTATTGTTTGATGATTCGAGTTTAAAAAAAAAATGAAAATATGGAACACGGCAATTTGAGTAAATAAAAATTCGATTGAACAGAATAGCAAATAAGAATTATGGAAAATGTCAATTTAGAAAATTATATGTAAGTTAAATAGAGATTATGGCAAATGTGCATTAAAAAAAAAACATTAACTTGCTTAACTAAAAATTATGCAGAGTGACAATTCGAAGAAATAGAAGTCAGATGGAGTGTAATGTTTTTTTTTCTTCAAAATTCGTTTGCTCCCGTGACCGGGTTCCGTTCCGATAGCTGAAAAAAGGATCTGGACCAAATAACAGCTAAAGCGGTTGAAATTTACCCTTAAATTTCCTTTAAATTCGAAAAAATTAGTGTAAAGTAAAAATTAAAAGTTAAAAATGGCGGACAAATAAAAGATAACCAAAAATGGTATTTTCTATGGTCATCAACCAACCAAGAGCTATTTAGATTCAAAAAAAAAAGAATTCTTCTATTGTTCAAGAAAAGCCTCTCAAACTTGACAATACGACCAAATTTATTTTCAGTAACTGTCAAGTAGTAGGTTGCAGCAGAAATTTTGATAAAATCCAAGATGGCGGCTGGTGAATTTTTCAACAAAACGATTTATTCCTCCATTTTTGCCACGGAAGCCTCTTAAACTTTTCAAGGTAATCAAATTTATTTCTAGAAACTGCGCAGTAGTCGATGACAATTGAAATTTACAACAAAAAATGAAAAAATTGGACTTTTTCCAAATTTTTGCTGCCATCGACTTCTAGGCAGTTTCTGAAAATACATTTTTTAAACTTGGCAAGTTTGAGATACTTCCATTAAAAAATTAATATATAAATCACTTTTCCCAAGTTTAGCCAGCCGCCGTCTTGGATTTTTCCGGCTAAACTTGCTCATATTATGAAATTTGATAAGCTTTCCTTGAAAAATGAGGAAATTAATCATTTTTCCGTAATCTAAACAGCCGCTTTTTAGTAATTAAAAAAACTTTTAACCATATTTGGGTCCCTTTTGTTGAGATGATCAAAGGAAATACCATTTTTGGTCATCTTTTATGGGTTCGCCATTTTGAAAAATTTAATTTTTACTTTAGATTTTTTCTCTCGGGGTTGAAAGAAGGTTCAAGTTCTTGGTTTATAGATAGGATGACCAGATGTCCAAGTGGAGAAAGGAGGACATAACCTAGCCACCCCCATAATAAGACCAAAATTGAAATTTTTGACATTTTATGGGTTTTCCAAAGTTTAAGAGGACAAGAAAGCGAAAAGTAGGACATATCCTCCTAAATGAGAACGTCTGGTCACCCTATTTATAGAATATTTTAGCAAAAACTGAAGAAGATATTTGATTTTTGGAGCTTTTCATCTTAGGGTCATGTGAGGTAACCTCAAAAATTTTTTATTTTCGCCAAACTTACGCTCAAACGGAATGCGACATCCAGCTGAAAATTTCGTTTCCCAAATTTCCAACTGGGTGTCGCCTTCCATGTGAACGCAAGTTGATCGGAAAAAAATTGAGGCTGGAAACGAAAACTGCTCCTTGGAGCAAACGAATTTTAAATAAAATGTTGATTATTTCTTTGTGGGTGGACACATGGACCTTAAAAAACAAAACAAAAAACTAAACTGCACCTACACTTGAAATTCATACGTTTTAAGCTAAGTTCTCGTGGAATTTAAAGTAGTGAATCTTCATAGCCTTAATATTAGGATACTTGACTCGGCATCGCGGACAAACGGTCCCAGTCGCGCCTTTCACGACATACGTACTCAAATCGGTTTCCTTAAACAGAGAATCCTTGTCTCCAGTTGCTTGGTAAATCATCTTGTGGGCGTTGAACACATGCTTGATGATCGCGCCTCTGTGGAAGAAGTGCCTCTCGCAGAGACCGCAACTGTAGATCATGTTTGAGTGCGTCAGTTCATGATTTTTCAGGGCGTGCGACGTGGAGAAGATCATTTTGCAGTTGGCAATCGTGCACGGATGCTGGCTCACATTTTTGTGCTTAATCGTGAAGTGTTGCTTGAGATTGGAGAGGCCGGGGAACTGTTTACCGCAAACATTGCAAGAAACACCACCTTCGCCACTCGCCAATGGGACGCACTCACTGCTCGGCGATTTTCTGTCCTTGTTGAAACCCACTTTGTGCGCCAACTGTTTGTGCTGATACAGAATGCTCATACTCGGGAAGACAGTCTTGCAAATGTGGCAGGTGACAGGCTTTTTCTTAAAGATCGAATCTTCCGGATTTCTTGGCTCCTCTGTTGTTAATCTACCGGCGAAATAAGACTGGCATTCGGGTGACATCGCCTTGTGTCTTTTGAGTGACGACTCGGCAGTGAAGGACCTGCCGCAAACGTTGCAGGAAGGCCTTTTCATCGGAAGTGACTGGAATCGCAGAGGCTGGACAACCTGTTTGTGCAACTTTTTATGCTTGGCGAGAATCTTGAGTGAACTGTAATACTTGTCGCAAACATCACAACGGTAGGCATTTGTATTTCCATAGTTGTTGCTCAAAATTGGATTGCGTTCGTGCCACTCCATGTGAGCCTCGAGACTTGGTTGATCAGGCAGGATGTTGGTGCAGAGTTCACACTGAAGGTCTCCGACAACAAATGGTTTTTCGACTTTGGTTGCGCGAGCACAGTGAACATCCCAGACGTGTTTTCTCAGCTCGGCGACGTCGAAGAATTTGTCGTCGCATACCTGACACTGAAGCTCGGGTAATTGTTGATGCTGTTGCTGGTGATGTTGTTGCTGGTGATGCTGTTGCTGGTGATGTTGTTGCTGGTACTGTTGCGGCTGATGCTGTTGTTGCTGGTGCTGTTGTTGCATTTGCAATTGCTGTCGAAGAGGAACATTCGGGAAAGACTTTCTCGCCTTGGCTGGTTTCGGTACAGTGGGATTCGGCATTGAGAGTTGTTGATCTCTCTCATAGTTATCGAGGCTGAAACGCGAATTGGCGCGATTGTGCCAGCCGCGGTGGATTTTCAGGGAAGATTCCTCCAGGAATGATTTGCCGCACACATCGCACTCATGATTGCTCGGTTCCGGTTTGTTGATGTGCACATTGCGACGATGGAGATCCAAATTCGCTTGGAAGACAAATGTTTTCGGACACTGAGGACACTGCAGGACAGTCTTTTCGGGATTGTGTGCACTCCGGATATGATCCTCGTAGGACTCCTTGCTCTTGAAAGTTCTGATACACTCCGAACAGTCGATGCGTCGCTCGTCCTCGTGTGCGTTTCTTATGTGCCTTCGGAGATTCGCGTAGTTGGAAAATGTCTTGCCACACTCGAAACACTCATTCTTCCTGAGTGGAGGATTCGAGTTCTTTGAACTATTTAAACCTTCCTCCTGTCCATACTCCATACAAGAACTGTTGGCAGTCCTCTCATTGGGATCATCAATTCCATGATCTTTCATATGAATCTCCAAAGCTCCAGCACTACTAAACATACTGCGGCAAATCACACACGAGTAGATCTTCACTTTCAGATGCAAATTACGATGCTCGGTGAGTTCGACGCGCGAGGGGAAGTGCAGACTGCAGAGAGTACAATTGAACTTTCGTTTCTGCTGGGGGGGAGGAGGACTCTCTTGTACTTCCTCGACTTCTGGACTCTTGTAATTCCGGTTCGGTTCCTTCTTACCCATTCGATGATACTCGTGATGGGCGAGATAGTCACTCGGCGAGCGGAACTTGGCAGCACACTTCGGACACTTCAACTCCTTCTTTCTGTGCTCAGTCGTCACGTGGCTGTGGAATTTGCTGAACACAAGGAACGTCATACCACAATCGACACACTTGTACGAGGTCCGCGCTTCTGGCTGCAAACTGTTGCAGAGTTCACGATGCTTGATCAGGTTTGGTTTGTATCTGTAGATCATTCCGCACAAATCACACTCGTGATTACAGGCAGGATCACCGTTTACGTATGGCGATCGAATCGGAATATCGGGCTGTCGCACAAAATTCGGAGTTGAAGAAACCATTGGTGTAAGTTTTGGCGGGGCAGGAGCAGGAGCAGCAGCCGGTGACATGAGTTCTTCGTACTGCTTGTCTGAGTGTTTGGATAAATGGGTCAGCAAATCCTTCCGGTTGGACAAGGGTCGCAGGCACATATTGCAGGTGAAGTACTTCTCGGTTCCCTGATCCGGCACAACCAGTGCGATCTTCATCGCGCATTCGAATGAAGCTTCGCAGTGCTTCTTGTAAGTGGAACGATCGGGAAATTCGGTGAGACAAGCAACACAGGTGTAGGATCTCAAATCCGGCATGTGCTGTCTAATATGATTGAGAGTGCTGCGTCGATCCTGAAACGATTCATCGCACGAGTAGCAGGAGTAGGTCTTCAGCTGACTGATGATATTCTGCTGAACGGGCGTTAAGGGAGCATCTTCACCCAAATTCTCCAATTCTTCTTCCACGTCTTCAATTAATTCCTCAACATCATCCGCACTAGTGTCAACGACAGGAATTACGTTTGGAATACTCTTAGTTCTGGAAGTTGCTGGAACTGCTGGTGGTTCGACTCTCGTGATCGGTGCTTTCGGAACTGATGTGGTATTCACACCGCTGTGAAACCTAGCCATGTGTTTTGCATAAGATGTTTTGGAATGGAGATTGATTTGACAATGTAGGCACTTTCGTTTGAAGATGCGTGCACCTCTGAAGTGGGTGTGCGGACCTCGGCGAACTTTTTTCTTCCCTCGAAGTGACGGTGACGACAGTGGTACGCTTTTCTGGGTCGAATCGGGTTCAGCTGGTTGATCCTCTTTTCCGTTGGCGGGCGTAGCTAAGGGATTTCGAAGCAATTTCCCCGTGGGAGTGGCGATGTCCACAATTTCTTGGGGTTCATCATCGGGGGGTTCGATTTTAATCGACACAGCATCTGATCGTTTATCCGCACTAACAGTCTCTTTGGACAACCTTCTCTTTGAACTGCCTCTGGTTTCACGTTCGACTGTTGCTTCGACCTCTGCATCGACTTCCATAGGAGTCTCAATTTCCGCAGGAGTATCAATTTCCACGGGAGTTTCAATTTCCACCGGAGATTCATTTTCGACAGGTGTTTCAATTTCCACACCAGGAACTTTAAGTTCCACAGGTGTTTCTACTTCCACAGGTGTTTCTATTTCAACAGGTGTTTCAACTTCCACAGATTTTTCAACTTCCACAGATTTTTCAACTTCCACAGGTGTTTCAACTTCCACAAGCTTTTCAGTTTCATCGCTGGGACCTTCTGTCGGTGGGGTCTCTTCAGGAATCTTATCCTGTCAAGAATGACAGCAGTTAATAATATTTTTGGTAGCGGTGTAGGGTGTCCAGCGACTTTGATAAATTAGAATTCTCCTTCAATTCTTTTTAAACCTTGAAAATCTGGAAATCTCGTTGACTTTTTCACGAGAAGCTTGAATTTGAACTTTGTTTTGTTTACAAAACAGTTGTTTTATTGAAATAAAATAATAAATAATTGAAAAAATTCAGTGATTTTAACGAATACAAAAGATTTCACAAAGATTTCAAAGAATTCAAGGATTCTAAAGATTCCAAAAGGCGTGTACATTAGATTTTAAAAATTGCACAAAAATTTCTTAAATATTTCGAAGATTTCATAAAGGTTTCAAGGATTTCAAACAAGGTGGCGATTCAGAGGACGATTTCAAATTCCCGGTCATTTCCCGAGTTTTCCCGGTCAATTTTTGTAGTTCTCCCAGTAAACTAACAGTGAAATATTCATATTTGCCGCTAAACGCAAACATTTATTTTAATTCATGACGTTCATTCTAAACATCCTTTAAAACAGAGCGAAAAATTACAAAATAAATTTATTTTTGAAACAAATACTTCAACTTTTCACTCAAAACTATAAATTTCCAAGAAAAAATTTCGGCAAAAAATAACCTTTTCATCCAAAGAAAAAAGAAGTTTTCAATAAAATAGCTCATATATCAACCAAAGAAATTAATTTGTAACAGAAGAGTTTAACTTTTAACCAAGTAATTTTATTTCCAAACTAAAAGAGGCATTTTCAACTGAAATAATGAATATTTAATTGCAATACTTGAATTTTTAACCGAAAACAAGACTCTTTAAACAAAATGATTAATTTTCAAAAAAAAATCAATTTTTAACAAAATATTTGGATTTTCCACGAAATAGATGAATTTAAATTAAGAAAGACCCATTTTCATCCAAATTGTTGAATTTTGAACAAGAAAAGGTCAATTTTTAATCAAAAATGGACATTAAAATTTTTAGTTGAAGTAATTAATTTTCAACCAAACTGATGAATTTTTTTCAACTAAAACTAAAGAATGTTCAATCGGAATAAGTTAAATTTTCAGTTTTCCACAAAAAAAAAACTAACCTTCAACAAGAAAAAAACTAAATTTCCAAAAAATAGTTACATTTTCAAACAAAGTGATGAATTTCCAACTAAAATGAAGTATCTTTAACTAGAACAGTTGAATTTTTGACCCTGCCAAAAAAATATGAATTTTTAAATAAAAAAGACCATTCTTCAACCAAAAATTGAATAATTAAATTTGTAGTCAAAAAATGAATATTCAACCAAAAAGGAAAATTTTTAACTGAATAATAGTTACATTTTCAATTCAAATAAATAATAATTTAAAAAAATCAACAAAATAGTTCAATTTTCAACAAAAAATCCTCTTCATCCAAAGAAAAAAGAAGTTTTCAATAAATTAGCTCATTCATTTAAAAAAATTAATTTTTATTAGAATGATAAATTTATAAGCAACAAAATTAATTTTTAACAAAATAGTTTAACTTTTAACCAAGTAATTTTATTTCGAACCTAAAAGATGAATTTTTAACTAAAATAATAAATATTCAAGAATTCAATAAATTCAGAGAATTCAATGAATTCAGACAATTCAATAAATTCAGAGAATTCAATAAATTCAGAGAATTCAACAATTCAATCAATTCAGAGAATTCGACGTATCACAGAATTCAGTGGATTCAAGGAATTTCGTGAATTCAGAGTATTCAGGGATTTCCGGAAATTCAGAAAAATCAAGGAATTCAAGAATTTCATAGAATTCAAGGAATTCATAGAATTCCAGAAATTCATAGAATTCAAGGAATTTATAGAATTCCAGAAGTTCGTAGAATGCCGAGAATTCAAGGTATGACAGAATTCAAGGTATGACAGAATTCAAGGTATGACAGAATTAAGGGAATTCCAGAAATTCAGAAAACCTAAAGCATTTCCGGAGTTCAGCATATTCAAGGATTTCTGGAAATTCAGGAAAATCAAGGATTTCATAGTATTCCAGGAATTCATAGAATTCCAGAAATTCATAGTATTCCAGGAATTCATAGAATTCATAGTATTCCAGAAATTCATAGAATTCAAGGAATTTATAGAATTCCAGAAATTCATAGAATTTATAGAATTCCAGAAAGTCATATAATTCCAGAAATTCGTAGACTTCAAGGAATTCAAGGTATGACAGAATTAAGGGAATTCCAGAAATTCAGAAAACCTCAGGCATTTCCGGAGTTCAGCATATTCAAGGATTTCTGGAAATTCAGGAA
>CAKNXH010058948.1:0-27020 GCA_932178445.1 Andricus quercusramuli
ATCAGTAGCCTTACGCGACGTTGCCTTCTGGTGTTCGCTGTCTCTGCAGTTGAACTTCGCTGACCCTTTTTTCTTCTCTGAAACCGCCGCATTGAACCGCTGCCGAATATCAAGGCCTTGCAGACGCGCAGCTTATTGAAGAGGAATTCCCTTGTATTCTCATTTGGCCCTTGAAACCAGCGCTGCATTTCCTCGAATCGTTCAGTCAATGACGTCTCTATAAGAAAAGTGTGTCTGAAGGCAAACTGAAAAGATTCCCAATCTCTGATGGAATCCATATTGGCGATGTATCAATTTTTAGCAGATTTTTCAATAACCTGAATTCTCACAATTCAGCAGGTAGGATTTTCATTCTCACTTGTGAGATGTAAGGAGAATTATTTATTATTATTAAAAAACTAGGGTTACTGTTCATTGAATATAAAAAATTAACTGCAACGAGTATAATATAAGAAAAACGACCCGTTGGCCCAAAAACCGATTGCCACGATAGCCACACGCCACGAAGGCCAAAAAAAACAACATTGGCTTTTCGCTACAAAGGTGGATATATTTTGTCACAAACAAACAACTCTTTCAACGGCCGACGACAAACTTTCCGCTAGACATTAGTCTTAAAATAACCAGATAATTCAAATGTCACTAATATGTATTATATGCTCAAAAATGTGTAGTCTTTTATAATAATTGGAGATGATAATGATTCACAGAAAAATGGTCTACGTTCGAAAACGGGAAATGAGTAAATCTTGTTACAAAAATGTTATATACCATTATACCATTAAGCCGTTTCCCTTTCGGCGAGCCTCTAGGGGTAGGCGTGACACTACCCGATTCGGGTACTGTTTCTAGGTGGATAGTTTTTTGTAATAAATAACTACAAGTGTGGGCTCACCACACCCACGACCGCCAACAGCAACACAGTAGTATTATTCTCGAACGGTCACCCATCCAAGTACTAACCGCGCCCAACACTGCTTAACTTCAGTGATCTAACGGGAACTGGTGTTTCCAGCGTGGTATGGCGGTTGCCATATAATTTATAAAAATAACAAATGTTGTCGTTTAGTTTTGTGCTATGATTAATTTTTAATGTTACATAATCCAACAACAAAGTCAGTATTATATGCATTGAAATAAAAAAAATGCAGCAGATGTCAGCTTTAACCCTTAATTTGCTTATGACAATTACAAGAATATAGTGAATTCAGCGATTATACGAACGTTACAGAAACTTTTTCAAACTCGCTTCAATGTCCTATATTCATCTGCCCACTGAGGTATCCCCTAATAGGGTCAATCTAAAAAAGCCAATGCTATGTTATTTTATCACTCCCGGGTAAAGATCATAAGTATATGTTAAGCTCTTATAGTGAAATATAATTCTTTCCAAGTAAGTAAAAAAGGAATAAAATTTCGTCCCACGCAATTGGTTTTATTTACCAGTCAGCCACGTTGTTTTGGGTTAACTTCCCAATGCAACGAATTATGCGGTTACGTCACCAGTATTGCGCAGTGCCATCCACAATAGGCCTATCTCGGCTGGAGACCATGGTTCAGTTGGGAGAGGCAATAGGAAAGAACCGAGGCGACGACCAGGCAATGGCCCCGGACAAACGCGGTAACATCGTTTTAAATGGTCGTACCAACTCAGGAGGGACATCCTCACCTGTTGGAAAAGAAGCTCACCTTCGCGAAGGGGATTCAAGCAGAGACTAGACGAACGTTATCTCAATATGCACCCGGAATATGCTTATAAAGCGCTGGGATGTTGCAGTTTTGCACTTCACAAAAATTAAATTTCAAATTTTAACCGGGAAGCAACATATTCGACGCTTTGAGTAGATTCGGCACTCCATGGCTTTGACTATTTATATGCTTAAGTTAGATAAGTAAAATTTTGTCTCTTTTATTTTATTTTATTTTTTTTTTGCAATATTGTGAAGATTTTTGTGGTCTTGAGTTGGGAAACTCAAGAATTGGTCCATCTCGTTACGTCATCGAGTAGAGTCAGCTGTCACCTCCTTCTTAGCGAGGCTTTTACTGTCCAGAGACCTTCACTTCACTTTCTTCAGGTTGCTTTCAGTTTCTGCAAGTTTCCACTATCGATAGTCCAAGATCCCAGGCAAGTTCCGGGCGCGGGGGTATTCTACAGGATTACCATGAAGTTCGCTACAGGAACAGGTAATTTTCCTTAAAAAAATTTACTTTAAGGGTTACCCTTTACCTATAGTAAGGATAAGCCCAGGGCGAGGTGACCACAAAGTCCGTCAGTGGATAGGCATCACCGCCAAAATTATCGTATCGGAGAGACCATACTAATGCTTATGTGTTTCTCAAAATCTCCCGAGGGTTGCGTGGAAAACCACCCTACATCTGCTGGCCGCGAGGTTCTATCCGTCAATCCTAGCCTGAGAGTTCAACCGTCTCTTAGAGGCTTCGAATAACGTGGTCCGGATTCCTACTTCAATGAATTCTTACTCAAGGAAATAGCCAATCAGCGGGAAGGAGGGAAGATGGTGAAGAGAAGATACGACAGCAGGGCAGACCAGCGTGGAGCGGATATCATCGATCTCTCTCTCTCTCTCTCTCTCTAGACAGTAGGGATCCGTATAGCCAGGTTTCGAGCGCGTTTTCTCTCCCTTTTCCCCTACTCTGACGCCTCTCGGTCCCCGAGCGCGCGAGAACTGTTCGCACGCACAGTGCGTTTGTGCGTTCGTCTCCAGCAAGACCACCTTTGCAGATAGGCGATAATTCCAACATGAGAAGTAGGAGGTCCATCCACCAAGAAGTCTTTCTCTGGATGGACAAATTAGCTGAAGCTAATACTGCTTTCCCCAATTTACTCCCCGAAGATGTTAATCTCTGGAATCTGAACTGTGTAGTTTACGAGAAGGCGATCTCCCTGCTTAGCGACAATAGAAGTAACGATACTTCAGTACATCTGAGTTAAACTCGCGAGCGTATTGCATAGTTTCAGTTCGAAATTGAAACGGCATGAAGGCATGCGTCAAATATTCAGTGCGTGGTTAGTTACATGACATATAAATAAAAAGTTCACTCCAAAAGTTAGGGCACTTGCTCGAAACTTAGGGAAAGCAAATCACACGCTGAACAGGTGTAAGCTGTTGGCCATCAAGCAGCACTGGACGCCAAAAATAAGATCTCTTTCAACAGTGAAACAGCGCCTTGAACGGCGAGTAAAGTGGATTCAAGGAAATTCCACCTTTTCTACTCATCCTTCACGTCTGTTCTATAAAAAGTCAATTGCCATTAAAAATCCGCCTAGTCGAGAAGAGATTCAAGTCTTCTGGGAGCAAGTATATGGAGATACTTATCAGCTAAATGAAGACGCTTCAGACATATCACTCTTTCGTAAATTTTGCCAAAGGCAAAGGTTTCAAGGTCCAGAGGAAGAGTGTCCCCTAATTACTGCCGAAGAAGTGAAGAAAGTTATCGCTAGAACTAAGAACTTTTCAGCGCCAGAGCCAGATAAAATAAACAACTTTTGGTGGAGGAAGTTCACTTCTACGCACCAACATCTAGCTCGTATATTTACTACTTTCTTAAACGGAAAACAACCCGTCCCGCAGTGGCTAGTGCAGGGCTCACCACTTTCAGCAGGTGCAGACTGAAACGGCAAGTGCGAGACTGACAGAAAGTTTTTCTGTCATTTTTTTCTTCAGTTTCCAGGAATCCTGGAAAGTGTTACGGTCTTCACGGTCACGGTTCGTTGCGGCTCATTGTTCACACCGAAGGGTCTGATTTTTTTCTACTTGATTCCGCAATACATTTTTTCAAACTGTAATTTACCGTGAAGGATTAGGGACCAGTCGAAGGACAATTTCGATGAAAATTTATTGAAGTCTATTTTATCTAGTCTTCGTTACTGACACTGTCAGTCTTGTCAGTCAAAGCCTGCATTCTGGCGAGCCCTGGGCTAGTGGAAGGACGCACGATATTGATCTATAAGACCGGAGATTTGTCAAGTGCAAAGAACTACAGACCCAGAGCCTGTTTAAACACTAGCTACAAGCTATTCATTGGCATCCTTAAAGAGAGGATATTAACATTCATCGAGCCGGTATGGAGTGCAGTAGTTGAACTACGTGGATGCAAGAGAGGGCTGGCAGGTGCATCCAAAAATAGTGAGATGCATAAAAGAGCTTATGCTCTTGTGGCGGACAAGATTTGTCATAACATCTGACAAAATACAAGTGACTACAAGCTACATCACATATAAAAGGGGGCTCTTCCAAGGAGACTCTCTAAGTCTGATACTTTTCTGCCTCTCTCTCTCTCCCTTGCCTCTATCTATTGTGCTCCGAGGCAAAAGATCTAAATACCTATGTGGCCCACCTAACAGAAGAGAATACAAGGTCAACCACCTTTTATACATGAACGACCTTTAACTTTTTACTTCCTGGAAAGAGGACCTTAACATCCTTGTGGAGGTAGTAAATACACGGAAGAAAAAATTTCATCAAATTTTATAGAACTAGTCCTATAGTAGAGGATACGACGGGTAGTTTATTAAAAGTTAAAATCTTCTTGGTTTTACATTGCATCGAACTATTCTACAAAATTTAATACAGAGTTATCTAAAATGCGAAAAACGTAGAATAGTTCTAGAAAATCTAAAAGTCCAGCTAATATACAGTCTACATCGGAGAAGTCTCGAAATTATAGAGAACAGTTCTATAAAATCATGGCCGATTTTTAGCCTAAAAAAAAATCTTTTTTATTATCATTATTATTATCATTATACTTTAATATTTGTTCACATATTTAAGTACACAATTATTTACTATGACACAATCACTACACAAATAATCGCACGCTATTAAAATTATTATTCGCTGTGGGCTCGAACCCCCTACCTACACATTCGGAGCTCATGAGAAAACCTCGCAGCTAACATAACTTGTAGTATAAAAAAAAATCTAAAATATAAGCTACAGCTGTGAAGGGCTGTTTGACAAATTTTTGTGATTTGAAAATTCTAGGTTAATGATTTCGGAAATTTGAAATTTCTGGAGTTTTATATTTATAATGTCAGTAATTTCAAGAATATCATATTTCGAAAATTTAGTTTAAAATTTAGGGAATTACAAATTTCGGGATCTTTAACATTTTTTAAATTTTGGAAACTTTAAATATCGAACAAATTTTTAATCGCAAATTCTTTTTTGGTTATAAATTCTAGTAGGTTCAAGATTAATAAGATGTTATATAGCTATATAGAATAAGTTTATATAAGTTATATGAAATTAAAGGCTTGCATTGCAAATAATTTTAAAAGTTGAATTCCCAATTCTATATTTAATGAATCGATTATATAAGATATGACATGGAAAAAGTTGAATCTATTTTAATTTTTAACGTTGAAAATTGAAATCTTAAGTTTTCCAATAACCGACACATCTCTAAATGGCAAGTCCACTACCCGGGTGCACCGGAACGTGCACCAGGTCGTTCAAGACGTCATCTGCGAGAACTTTTTTAGAATCTAAATTGTGTCAATAGCCAAACTAACTACCATTAAGAAAATATGAGAGAAAACAAAGTTTCCGTATTTTTATTCCGGTCTTACGATACATTTAGAAAAAATTTAAAAAAGAAATCGAGTCAAAATTCCTTTTTATTGACGTTTCGGCCTCATCTGTGGGCCTTCATCAGAAAGAAACATCTTAGAGAATAATCGAACTCAATCATAAATATACGTCGAAGCGAATGACAACATTTTAAAATTTTGTAAAGTCAGATCATTCTGAAGTTTTAAAAATCACTATGAAGTTTGTAAAAAAAACATCAGTTTGTTAGCTGTTTCACAGCATTTTAATTACAAAATATGAACCTTTTTTAACATATTGGGAAAGTTCCTTGGACTTTATAGTTTCCCAATACTTTTTTTACAAACTTCATAATGATTTTTGAAACTTCAGAATGATATCTGACTTCACAAAATTTTAAAATGTTGTCATTTGCTTCGACGTATATTTATGATTGACTCCGATTATTCTTCAAGATGTTTGTATCGATGAAGGCCCACAGATGGGGCCAAAAAGTCAATAAAAAGGAATTTTGACTCGATTTACTTTTTCAATTTTTCCTAAATGGATCGTAAGACCGAACCAAAAATATGAAAACTTGATTTTCTCTCATATTTTCTTAATATAAAAAAACGATCGAAGGAAGCTTGACTTGATGATTTCTTTAGAAATCTTGAGGATTATCTACCAAAATGACTACCAATGGTGAGTCGACGGTACTTAATTTGGTGGTTGAAACAATTCAAATTTCTAAAAAGTTCTCGTAGAATACGTGCTAAACTACCTGGTGCGCGACTCGGTACACCTGGATCGTCGACTCAACACTTAATTATTTTGGATGTTGACACAATTTGAATTTTAAAGCAGTTCTCGTAGAATACGTGCCAAACGACCTGGTGCACGTTCCGATGCATCCTGATCGTCGACTCACCAGTGGTAGTTATTTTGGCTATTGATGCAATTTAGATTCTAAAAAAGTTCTCGTAGATGACGTCTTGAACGACCTGGTGCACGTTCCGGTGCACCCGGGTAGTGGATTTACCATTTAGAGATGTGTCGGTTATTGGCAAACTTAATATTTTAATTTTCAACGCGTGCTAATGTTCTCTAAGACTTGAATTATTTTTTTTCACGCGGGAGCCATGCGGAAAAGTCGCTGCCTGCGCACAGTAGCGACTGCGCAGCTACATTTTAAAGAACTGAAGTCTATAGATCTTAGATTGAAGTAGTTCACAAACACTCAATACTTCAAATCGAATTTCTATGAGATTTTTCAACATTTTTTGAAGAATTTTTCTATACATTTGACTGAATTGAGGTATTTAAACCTTATAATTATGTGATTACAAACTTTCAATACCTCAATTGTGATTTCTACGAAAGTTTTCAGCATTCTTTCATGAATTTCTCTATATATTCTATTAAACTTTTTCAAATCGGAGTTCAATATAAAGTTTACAGAATTCTTGTAGAGTTATTCTAGGTTAGTTCTATATTAAATCCTGAAAGTTATACAGAATATAGAAAATTTGTTCAAGGTTCGCTCTCATCCCCGACTCTTGTAATACTTCAAGAAAGTTTGATGAACTTTTTTTCTCCGTGTAGGTACTCTAAAGCGATTGACATGAGCTTAGGACCGGACAAGTGTTCCTGCGTCCACCTTCGTCAAGGAAGACTAGAAGCTACATCATCGCGTGACGATCAGAATGTTTAACTCATAGGCGGAAATACCTTTCAACATCCTGGTAATGGAGAAACTTGTACATATCTTGAAATAACGCAAGCGGAAACCCCAAATGTGCGTGTGTTGAAAACGGCACTTGGAAAAAGGTATCATCAAGTTCTCAGAAAAATTTGGGCTTCTGAATTATCTGGAAAGAATAAGATCCAGGCGACCAATATGCTGGCCGTTTCTATACTGCTCTACACGTTTGGTGCAGTCAAATGGAACGTGGATGAGTTGAAGCAACTTGACCGAAGCACACGCAAGATGATGACAGTCCATCGAAGTCATCATCCTAGATCTTTGGTACCTCTAATATACCATTCTCGAGATAAAGGAGGTCACAGTGAGCTTCAAGATGCGATAGGTATAAAAAAAGTGTCCACAAAAACTGAAGGCGGGGATTTGTTCGTACGTGCCCACAGTTTCATAATCAGTTTGAATGAAAATCTTAGCTGCTCATTTTTTTTAGATATGGCATGTTCATTTTTTATGCT
This sequence comes from Andricus quercusramuli, assembly GCA_932178445.1. Lineage (NCBI taxonomy): Eukaryota > Metazoa > Arthropoda > Insecta > Hymenoptera > Cynipidae > Andricus > Andricus quercusramuli. Next base: position 7,773 of record CAKNXH010058948.1, read on the forward strand.
CATGGAGAGAAAAGTTTTGATAAAAAATCAATTTTGCACATCTTCAGAATGTAATTTTTCCAAATTCGTTGTCAAGGAGATTTTTTTGGTTCCATATTAGGAGATATTAGGAAGGATCCGAACGATGATATGTGTGATGATGAAGATTTTCCACGAATAGGTATTGAATGTATGAAATTAAAAACGTATGGAGATTTGAAGGCTGACTATAAGAGGTTTTGTTCCATGGGCAAAGATAAAAAATTTGCTGAAGATTGCCACAGTACAGTTAATTCACCCTTATTTGAGGAAGATGATAACGTTTATGTTATTCAGAAATGTATCATACCTGAATTACACATACTGCAAGGGTTCGTCAATCACTTCTTTTGGGACGGCTTAGTCCCACTAGTGGATGAAGAAAAGGCACTGAAGTGGCCAATGAAACTAAAAGCCATACCGGAAAATGATCAAGGGCATATTTTTGAGGGAAATTCCTGTCGTAAACTCATCAAAAAAGCAGATGAGCTCCTTGATTCAGAAATATATGAGGGCATCGACAACCTACGAGTATTGCCTTGCGTTATTCTGCTCTAAAAGCTATGGACAAAGTTGTAAGCTGTAGATTTTCCACTAGAGAGACTGGGCCTGATTTACATACACGTAAGTGAGTTGGATAAAGCTTTTCAGAGCATCGGAATTTCTGAAGCATTAAAAATCCACGTGCTTTTGGATCACATTGCTCACTGTTTACATTTTTTAGGTAAATAAGGTTTGGGCCTATGGTCAGAGCAAGCGGGCGAGTCAATTCATAATGAATTTTTGAAATTCTGGGCACGTTATACAATAAATTTGATTCACGTTCCCTCGTATTCAAGCAGATTGAAAGAAGCGTTGGTTTAATTTTCTTCACTACACCTTTAGACCGAAAAATAAAATAAATTTTCATTCATTCCTCTTTGTTAATTCTATTTATTCACGCGCAACAACATTACATAAATCTAATATATGAGTATAAGTTGAAATGAATTAAAAACCTATAGACAATAAAGAATGTCAAAAAATTAAAAAAAAAAAGGAAAATACAAAAAAAATGGGACCAATATACCGCCACATCCACGCCGTTGGTCCTGAGGAAAGCAGAGAGTGGTATCACAGTTGAGCCTTGATTGACCAGATTCATTAAGACCGAATGTGATCTGGATAGTCGAATATCCAGATGATCCGGAAAATCATGACGATCGAAAATAGAACTCAATTGAACTCTGACGATCGAAAATTGAATCAAATTCTACCGATTTCCAGTCCAAATAATCCGACGGTCTAGATGATCGGGGTCAAGATAACCGTATTTGTACTGTATTCAGTTGATGGATTAAAAATCTTCTTTTCCATAATTCACAGCGGAATGCAGAGAAAAAATTTACAACATATACACACATTGAATCACATAAGGTTATGCACGCTACATGCGCTTCTGATCTGTAAAAAAGCACAAAAGATGGTTTTGCGATATCTCAAAAAAATGAGCAGCTAAGATTTTCATTCAAACGGATTTTGAAACTGTGGACACGTACGAACAAATCCCCGCCTTCAGTTTTTGTCGACACTTTTTTTATACCTATCGCCGCTTGAAGCTCAGTGTGAGGTAGAAGCTTGCTAAGCGTAGAGTCTCTTCACCGAAGAACGGTTCTGGGTACAGACTGCTCAGTTCTAAATAGGACAGATTCTCTTATGCGACTCGTACATCAAGATGAAGTCATTAATGCTGCGGCCTTTCTATACTGTGCCGCAGATCGGGCCAAAGAGAAGCTTGACCGCCCATTTGATTCCAGTGACGCTACATATGGCCTAGCATCACTAACACCTTTGGTGCACAAAAGTCGTGTACAGGAAGCAGAACATACGCTTATACTGAGAGAACATGCTGAAAAGCCCCTTCCTGGTAAATTCTACGGCATCGTACTTAAAGAAAAGCTCTCAATAGGTCTGTCCAACATATTTCTCATATCTGCTGGATTGAAATCGGAGACTGAGGGATTTTTTTTTGCCTCTCAAGACGGCGTTATAGACACCTTAGTTTATCGTGAGCGCGTTCAACGTATCAGTGCTACGAAGCCTGATTTCCTCCTCCATGATCTAAAGACCAAAATCATTTACGTGATTGAATTCTCGGCACCAGCCGATGGTAATATCATGGCAAATGAGGAAGAAAAACGGGCGAAATATCAAGCACTTTTTTCGAGCTGAGCAGGCGGTACCAAAGCTACAAAGTCCATCTTGTAGTTCTCATAATCGGCTGTCTTGGAGGTATGAAAGCTTCGTTTCTTAGCCAAATCAACAAGATTCGGGCTTGCCAGCGTCAGGCTCATTCCATAGCGAACTGGATGCAAAATGCTGTTCTTCTGGGATCACTTCATCTGGTTTATCAACACTGTTCCTCATAACATTCTACAAAGATTGGTAGCTCTCAAAAAGTATCCAGAGGTGAAACCTTCATCTTCAACTGTCCCGTTTGCCACGTAAGATCATCCGCGGCTAGAGACCTGACTCCAAGAAAAAGTGTTGTACGATGTTACCTCGCGTTAATTTCCTGCTCTCGCTTATTTTCTAGGGCAGAGGGAGCAGAAGTGGATGACGTACACGTTCCAGTTGCGTCGGGATTGGTTGCTTTAAGGAACCATGATCGTAGCTTCCGGAGCCTACAACTTCTTATAATGGTATCTCTTTCTTGAATATTAGTTCTAACATTATTGCTACTTAATTCTTAACTCTTTCTTTAACAGCATTTCGGTCTAATTCTCAAAAACTGGACATAGATTTAATAACACAATAACTCTACAACGAAAAAAAAAATTACGTTTCTTTGGTTTCTTCTCTTTGAACCAAGGATTTATTTACTACAGTTAAGCAAATATTGTTCAAAGACAAAAAATTCGTGCCTCGACTCAAAGAAATAATTTCTTCGGTGATATTTCTCTCATACAGAGAAATATTTCTTTGCCACAAATATAAAAATTATTAAGTCAAAGAAATGATTTCTTTGGAGCTAAGAACCTATAGTTTCTTTGAATCTGTTCTTCACACCCTAAGAAATATTTCCTTAACTCATTTAGGTTTCTTTGAGTGAAAACATTATTTTTTCCATATAAATAATTATTCATCGAATTGAAAAATTTATATATTTATCCGATTCTAAGAGTTAGTACGATTATTTCAAGTTGTTTTGTCTCATAATTAATTGTTGCGAATCGACAATCACTCACACAATTTCGATGAGAAAGAAAACACTGATGAAATTTGTATAAGACATATATTTTAAATAACATTTAAATTGTTTACACATACGAACAGAGAATAGAGTGGACTGTAATTTGTAAATTGAACGCTAAGAAGTACATAAAATAAGTGAAGGTTTAAAGTATGTTTATCTGCCTATGCACCGAATTGCATAGGTCAGTTTCTCGACAGCGAATGAATGTGTCAGCTTCGAACTTGACCCGGTCTCAGTGTCTTGAGGTACCGGTTCACTTCCGATCTTTGGCAAAAATTGTCGAAACGGAAAAACCGAGGGGAAAAAACCCCGAATTTGAGACCCAAGGGTCGAGAGGCCCTTGGCCATGGTTACCAGAAGTATACAATAAAACACGAACTAAGCAAAAGTATTTAGGACCTTAAGAGTGTCATCTAATTAAACGGACGGTCTTAATACTATCGGCGATCGTGCATTCGAATGGCTTAGGCAGCTTATTGCAGTAAAATAATAAAATTTGAAAGTTTGGGATTTTTGCTTCTAGTAAGAGCTTCGGTATACAATTTAACCTTTATGAGATAGTAGAGTACGAGATAGTGATTCGACCGGAAGAGGACAGAGTTTCTCAATACAACGCTTGCCCTTTCCCGTGTCGGGTTTCACAGTAGCTACTTGGACGATGCCATCTGGACCAGGGTGGGTGGCGACAATACGCCCGAGTTTCCACTGAAGAGGTGCGAGATTGTCTTCCTTAATGACAACCATAGTTCCCAGTTTGATTTGTTGGCCGGAGCTAGAATTCCATTTGCTGCGAACGGTTAATTGTTGCAGATATTCCTTCTACCATCGGTTCCAAAAATGATGGCGCAACTTTTGAGCGTGCTGCCATGCCGACAAGCAATTAGACGTCATATCCTTGAAGTTCAGCTGGGGGAAGCTAATTAGTGGACCACCAATTAGGAAATGACCAGGAGTCAAGGGTTGCAGGTCATTGGGATCGGAAGACATAGGAGACAGTGGGCGAGAATTCAAGATGGCTTTAATTTCTACGATCAAGTTTCTAATTGCTCAAAAGTCAATAATGCTTCACCTATTGTGAGAGAGAGATGGTGTTTAAACGACTTTACTGCTGCCTCCCAGAAACCGCCAAAGTGCGGTGACCTGGGAGGGATGAATTTCCAAGTAACTTTTTGCTGATTCAAAAATTCCGTTACCGATTTATTGTGCTCTTCGGATTAAAAAAGTTCGTAGAGTTTAACGAGTTCGCAATTAGCACCAAGAAAATTCGCTGCGTTATCTAAGTGGATATTCCGAGATATTCCTCTTCTTGCAAAAAGTCTTTTCAAAGATGCAATAAATGCTTCTGTGGTCAGATCGCTGACCAGTTCTACGTGCATTGCTTTGGTGCTTGAACAAATGAAAATAGCAACATAGACCTTGAGTTTGTTGCGATTTCGAAATCGTTTTTCCTTAATGTAAAATGGGCCACAATAGTCAACACCTGCATTAACGTAATCAACCCCCGTGGTCTTGCGCGAAAGCATCGAACGCATTTGTAAATAATCTGTCGCGTGATGTTACGACCATTCAAGAGCCAAAAACTCTCTCGAACCGAGTACAACGTCGCCTGGATTCCTGCGTGTTTTAATCTTTCGTGCTCTTCGCGGATTATGAGTTGAGTGACGTGATGATTTGGAGGCAATAAAATTGGGTGTTTTTGTTCTTCGGGCAAACCTGAGTGTTTTAATCTACCACCCACTCTGATAATCCCGTATTTATCTACAAATGGTTTTAAAAGAATTAATCGACTTTTACTACTAGGGTCATCTCCATTCGTTAGGGAGTGTATTTCTTTCGAAAATGTGGCGAGATGTGTCGCGAGAATTACCGCTCGAGTAGCAGCTACAAGTTCTTGTACTTTAATGAGACCACTACTTTTTTTCGTAAGGTTTTTTGCGTTGTGAGAGAATCGCAGGACATATGCGAAAACTAGTTTAAACTTTTTGAAGGAACTACATCTTTCAGTCAGTTTGTGATTATTTTTATTTTCTTTAGTAGAAATAGGATGAGCGATAACTGTGCGTTTCTCTGGAATTTCCGATAAATGAGTTTTATCTTGAGGCCAACGACTTTTTTCAAGTGAGAGCCACTGAGGGCCGTTGTTCCAAAGGGATACCTCCACAAAATCTTGAGGTGTTAAACCTCTTGAAACTAAGTCAGCGAGATTTTCTTGTGTAGGCACGTGTCGTCATTCACAGGAGGTAGCGAGGTTCTGTATTTCCGCGACTCGATTAGCAAAGAACGTTTTCAATAGATGAGATTCTGTGTTTACCCAACTCAAAGTTATGGTGGAATCTGGCCATAAGTAGGTTTGCTTAAGTTCGATTTCCAGAGCTTGTTTGACCGCGGCCTACAAGCGAGCGAGTAAAAGGGCAGCACTCAATTCGAGAGGTGGCAATTTCACTGGATTCACGGGAGCTACTATGGATTTAGAGCAAACGAGCGAAATATGATAACGGCCTTGAGGATCAATCGAACGCAAGTAAATACAGGCTCCGTACGCTTTTTCGCTTACGTCGCAGAAGCCGTGCATTTCAATTTCAGTGGAGTCAGGTGCGATAATTATTCGATTAAAATTGACCTCACCTAAGAGTGGCAATTGCTCTTCAAATTGCAGCCACATAGTGTGTACTTCTGTTGGAACCGGACTTTCCCAACCTACCTCAGCTTTCCAGAGTAGTTGAATCAAAATTTTTGCTTTCACGATGACTGGACCGAGTAGCCCTACCGGGTCGAATAGTTTAGCAACTTGCGATAAAATTGAACGTTTTGTCACGAAATTTAAGAAATCCGAAAGGTTAATCTTGTAAAAAATCGAATCTCGGCGGGAATTCCAATAAATCCCTAGTTTTTTTATGTTTGAACTTGGATTGAGCGACATTTGTGTACTAGTGGGACTGTCTGAAATTTCAGGCACTGACGTAGGGCCATTGGAGGCCCATTTTCTGCGAAGAAAGCCGCCCTTCTGCAAGAGTGCAGTTATAACATCGCAAAGGAATTTTGGCTTCCTTTCTCAGCACGTTTGCTGCGATAGGATGTTCAACCCTTTCATCATCAGCTAACTGACTTAGAGCCCGAATGGCGAGAAAGGGAGCGCAAGAAGTACCGTATGTGACGGTGTCTAGTGAAAATCCTTTCAAGCTATCATTTGGATCTTTTCGAAATAAGATCTTTTGATATATTGCATCGTCTGGATACAATAAAACCTGCCGGTACATTTTTTCAATGTCAGCGATAAGAGCATAAGCATGAGATCGAAATCGAGTCAAGAGTGTGAAAAGATCGGCCTAAGTTGTGGGTCCGACCATTAATGAATCATTTAACGAAACGCCCGATGACGCTTTCGCCGACCCGTCGAAAACCACGCGAATTTTGCTGGTTGTGCTGTCCTCTTTTATCACAGCATGATGCGGAAGATAAAATCCGGGAACGACGAGATGTTGGTTTTTTATCAACGACATGTGTTTTAGATCATTATATTCATTTAAGAAAGTGCAATAATTCTTTTTTAATTTGGGATTCTTAGCAAAGCGATTTTCTAAAATATTAAAGCGACGAAGAACCATAGGACGCGAATCTCCCAAATTTTCTTTCTTTTCATCAAAGGGCAGCCGAACGACATATCGACCTTCAGAGTTAAGCTGCGTGTGGATTGTAAAATGAGTTTTACACGCTTGCTCTTCTTGAGATAGCAATTTTCTAAACGGACCTTCCTCCATTTCCCAAAATTTTGTTAGATTCGCGTCTAAGGGTGTCGTTTGTGTTATAATATGACATTGATAATTGTTTTTTAAGGAAGAGTTGTTTATCTCTCCCGCTACTATCCATCCGAGATGCGTTTTTTGTAACACGGCATCGGAATGATTTATTGACGAAATTTGACCTGCACATAACAATTTGTAGAATAATTTTACGCCGATAAGAGCATAGATTTCTGATGTTTTATGGAATTCAGGATCAGCGATAGTTATATTTTTTTTTATTTTGAAACTAGATCGATTAATGGAGATTAATGGCAAGTTTTTAGTGATTTGATTCAAACAAAAAATTCAATCTTTTTCGAATATTGATCAAATCACGATTTAAGAGTCGCCGAAACTGAATGTTTTATTTCTGTGGAAATTTTATCCACATACGAGATCGAGACTTCAACTGACTTTCTCGGTAATTTCAAAAAAGAAGCTGTTGCTTCAGTGATAAATTTGGCTTGTGAGCCAGAATCTAAAAAGACACGACACGTTTTTAAGTTTCCTTGAGCATTGACTAAGTCGACTATTGCAGTGCCTAGCAAGCCCTCGGACGAGATGTGAGCATGCAGATTAACAAGCGATTGATTTTGAGCGACAGGTGCAGTTTCGAAAGAATCACTAGACGATCGTTTTTCAAAGTGTAACAGTGTGTGATGCATTTTGCCACACTTACGACAAGGACTGTCTTTGCAGTCTGAAACGCGATGATTAGAACGCAAACAATTTATGCAAAGCGCTGCCTTCTTTGTGGCTTCAAAACGCTTTTGCGGCGAAAGTTTTTTAAAGTGTTCGCAACAGTAAATGAGATGTTCGCCCTGACAATGTCGACAAAGGGGAGTTGCAGTTGAAGCTGCGAAGGCTTGCTGAGAGCGGTGGTTAGATTATGAACGAGAAGATTTTTTATCCGACACGTTTAAGAATTTTCTCTGAATTTGACCTGACTTCGTGTCTTCTAATTGCGCACGACGTTGAAGAAAAGTTATCAATTCCCTATAGGTGCGGTTTTCTGACACACAGCTGGAATCTTCCCACTTTTTACGAAGAAACGAACTTAGTTTTTGTTTAATTATTACGACTAAGAGAGTGTCCCACTTGTCGATAGGTTCTTTCAACGTCTTAAGTGCTCTAACATGTTTTTGAACTTGATCGACAAGCAAACGAACGGGAAAATCTTTCTACAAGTATGGTAAGTTCAAAAGCGCTTTTACGTGAGTTTGACGAATTATTGTTCTATTATCATAGCGCTCAGGCGACTATGTACTTCTCCGATGAGAGTTCTATAGACGCGATAATTTCCGCGGCTTCGTCTTTCAGAGAGCCTTTGAGGTGATATAATTTTTCGATGTTGGGCAAGTCATCATTGTCGTCAACGAGCGATTTGAACAAATCATGAAATCCCAACCAGGCCTCATAGGATCCACTAAAAGTCATTAACTTGACACGCGGTAAGGTTTTTTTTTGTATTTCGGACGGAATCAGTACGGATTTCGCGTTCGGTGTTTCGCGAAGACGGCGGGTGTAGTTGATTTGCATTATATTCGTTTAGAAAGGCTTTTGCTTTCCCGAATGCAACATAGAATTTTTCTTCGTAATCTGTACGGGCTTCCGCATGGGTGGGATCATTCACAAGTACTTCTAATTCAGTGTACAAATTATTCAATTCTTCAAATTCCCTATCGAGGTCATTTGTCCTTTTTTCGAGAGTAGGAAAATCGCGATCAGCGGAATATCCATCAATAAATTTCGCGAAATATGTTACTTTTCTTTTGCAATTAGTGATTTCAGTTATGAGTTCGTCAGCCTTTGTAGCCATTGCGAATATATGCACGAATTATTAACGAGAGCAACAAGAAGAAATACCATATGAGGGAGTTACGGAAAATACCTTTACGGAAATGCCTTTCGATGTACTGTGGAGCAGTAGATGCTATTGAGTCTCGGTGAAATTCTAATCAGCCCAATCTTGCCGGCAATGTAGACTATAATAGTGGCAGAGGCTGTGACGATCAGCATTGGAGTATTCTTGATCAGCTTACGTAGAGTGTCGATGGTTCACGTTCAATCATACGTGACACCAAAATTGCACAAAGGCACGAGATACGACACTACAAAATTTTTTTTATTTTATTCGAAAGAGAATTTGCAATATGCACAAGAAATACAGTTCACTTTCATTTAATTGAACGCGATAGATATTGCACACGAACGACACAGCTCAGTTTCAAAGTTCGATTCATTGGTCACATCCACTTAGTGACAGAATAACGACAAAGTTCACAATTCACTTTCGTGGCACAAAAACGACAGGTTTAACGTTCAAGTTCAAGCTTCACTGTTCTCTACCATTTAGTGACACAACGACGACAAAGTTCACAATTCACTTTCACATTAGTGATGTGATTACGATGAACTTCACTTACTTTTAGTAGCGTTCCGAGATTCCAATACAGATTTTACGCGGTATGATTCGAAATATTTCACATGCGGTATATCCGGTTCGATTGGACCAAAAATGTTTTGTCTTATAATTAATTGTTGCGAATCGATAATCACTCACACAAGTTCGATGAGAAAGAAAACACTGATGAAATTCGTATAATACATATATTTTAAATAACGTTTAAATTGTATACACATACGAACAGAGAATAGAGTGGACTGTAATTTGTAAATTGAACGCTAAGAAGTACATAAAATAAGTGAAGGTTTAAAGTATGTTTATCTGCCTATGCACCGGATTGCATAGGTCAGTTATTCGACAGCGAATGAATGTGACAGATTCGGACTTGACCCGGTCTCAGTGTCTTGAGGTACCGGTTCACTTCCGATCTTTGGCGAAAATGGTCGAAACGGAAAAACAGAGGGAAAAAACCCCCGAAGTTCAGACCCAAGGGTCGAGAGGCCCTTGGCCATGGTTACCGGAAGTATACAATAAAACACGAACTAGGAAAACGGTTTAGGACCTTAAGAGTGCCATCTAATTACATGGACAGTTCCGTTTTTGGTACCGATCGCGAGAGAATTGTTTTGTGTCAAGTGTTGGTTTTTTTGGCTTTGGTGAAGGGAATCAGCCTGTGTGGAAGCAGAAAGGGTATTGAGTGCGGAGATCAGGTGTGGAGGAAGAAGGGTGAGTGAAGGCAAGGGTGTAAAGGTTGAAAGTGCGTTGTGAGAAAAGGAAATTGGAGCGTACGAAAGTTTTGAGGTTAAGAGTGAAAAACTGTTGTCGGGCAAGGAGGGTAAGAGGTAGGCGGGTGAAGAGAGGGTAGCGTCGAGGAACACTGGGTAAGGTGGGACACTGGGATGCAGACGGTAAGAAGTCCGCAAGCGGGCGCGAGAGGGCAGGCGGAAGATGTGGCAATTGTTGACGAGGTTGCGAGCTCGGTTAGTGGGGTGAAGGGGGAAGATGACAGTAGCGGTAGCGGTCAAGAGACGTTTAAGACGCCGACCAGGGTGGGGACGGCAGAGAGAAGGGATTCAGGTACGGGCAATAAAGGCGGGAGGCCCTCTAACCTACAACGCCTGAACAAGCTAGGCAGCGCGGGCTCGAATCGGAATTTAGAAGAATGGCGAAAAAAAGTAAACGTGACCAGTAGTGAGGGGGAAGACAGAAGAAAAAGAGAGGCATGGGACGATGAGTCAGAAACAAGGAAAAGATTGGAAGATATGAATAGGCAGGGAAATTATGTAAGGGGGGAAGTAAGAAAAGTAAGAGACAAGTGGGAAGAGTGGGATAAACTCTGGAAAGAGGAGAAGGATAAGGTGGCGTAAGCTAGAGAGCATAGAGAATAGACAGAAGGAGGAAGACGAAAGGAGAAATATTGAGATAAAACAGTTGGAAGAACGGGCGAACAACTTAGATTTGAGGAATGAGCATATGGGGAAAGAAACAGAGGGTGCGGAAATAGACATAGGGAGTAATAAGAACGTGCAAAATGAGAATGAAAGATTGAAGACGAGACTAAGTGACATTGAAAGGAGATTGGAAGCGGAAGAAAGGGCAAAGAGAAAAAATAACATAATAGTTAAGGGAGTGACAATGGAGAGTGAAACAGGGGAGATGGAAATCAATAATCTGCTGAGAGATATTGGAGTTCAGGTAAGCGTAGAAGGAGTTAGGAGAATAGGAGGGACAAAGGAAGGAAAAGAAGGAATGTTTATAGTAAAAGTAGGGAGTGAGGAGGAGAAAAAGAAAATTATGGAGAACAAAAAAGTATTTAAAGGAAGAAGGGAAAGAATTGAAGAGGATCTGACATGGAGGGAGAGGAAGAGGAGATGGCTAATAGGCCAGAGGGCATGGACAGAGAGGAAAAAGGAGCGCATGGTATGAATAGGGAGAGACAGATTATGGATAAATGGGGAGGAATGGTTCTGGGACGAGGAATCAAAAGAAATAAGGAAGAAGGGAAAAAGAGTTGAGAAAGGTAGAAAAAAGGAAGATACAAGAGAGGTTAGCGATCAAACAGAGGGATTTCCAAAAAGCGAGGCGGAAGAAAAGTAAGGAGGATAGGAGAGGGAAGGGATGGGAAAAACGTAAAAATAGCTTTCTGGAATGTGTCAGGCTTGAAGAACAAGAATGAAGGTTTTTGACGGGAGTTAGAAGAATGGGATGTGATTATGATGAGTGAAACCTGAGCAGATGAGAAGGATTGGAAGGGGATGAAAAGGATCTTACCTAAAGGGTATGTGTGGACAATGGAAGAAGCAAGAAAGGAACACGTTAAAGGTAGAGGCATGGGCGGCATGGTCTCAGGGGTGACAAAAGAACTGGCAGTAAAAGGGAGAACAGAGAAGGATAGGGAGGAAAAGGATGGAACAATGGTAAGAAGGATTATAATTGGAAAAGTCAAAATAGCGGTGGTTTGTGTATATAGAAGAAGAGGGGAAGAGGAAGGTTGAAGAGTAATAAGGAGGTGGATGAAGGAAAAAAAGGAAGAGTTGGTTTTGATAGGAGGCGACTTGAATGCTTGGAATGGCGAGCAAGGGGGAGGGACTTGGGATGAAGAAGAGGAGGCCTATGTAAGGAGCTCCAAACATAGGGAGATAGACAGGGAGGGGAGGAGGTTACTAGAATTAATAGGAGAAATAGGATGGTTCATATGTAATGGCAATATGAAAGAAGATGAGAAGGGAGAGATCACATTTATAGGTAAGGGAGAAACAGTAATAGACTACATCCTGGCGGAAGAAAGAATGAGGAATATGATATGCAGTATGAAGGTGGGGAATGAGATAGGGTCCGAGCACTTCCCAGTAATAGCGACACTGAAAGGTGGAGTCCACAAGCGCGGCAGAGGGAGAAAGTAAAGAGGGGGGGGGAAGGAACACGAAAATGGGAGACTGGGGGGGTAGATAAATTAAAAGTGTTTGAACAAAAAATGGAAAAGGAGAACGTTAGATATGAAAAGAAGGAGGAAGTAGACTTGTTGATTGAAAGGTTGAAAGGGTCGATTGAGAAGGTAAGGGATGAGATAGGTACGAAAAAAGGACGAGAAGAGGGAAAGAGAGGCTGGTGGGATGAGAATGCAGGGAGAGTAAGGAGAGAATGAACGAGTCTGTAAGAAAATGGGGGAAAGGAGAACATGAGAGGATGCTGGGAGGGAAAAAGCAAAAAGGAAAGGAGAAATACAAGGAAGATGTAGAAAAAGCAATCAAAGAAGGTAGGGTTTTGGGATGTAATTAACAGGAGTACCGCTTGTCAAGAAAGGGGATGTTAAGAAGGTAGAAGAGTACAGAGGGATCACACTCATGCCATTGGGTTATAAAATATCCGCGGAAATTCTAAGAAAATGGTTGAAGAGTCAGATAGAAGAGAAACAAAGCATCCCACACAATCAGACGGTTTTTAGAAAAGGGATGGGAACAATAGATAACATTTACGTACTCAACTACTTGGTTATCAGAAACTTAGGGAGAAAAAAAAAGAAATTAGTAGCCTTGTTCGTAGATTTTTAAGCAGCTTTTGACTCAGTGAATAGAAAAGTTCTATGGCAGGCAATGAAAGAGAGGGGAATAGAGGAAGGGTTAGTGAAGAGGATAAAGGAAATTTTTACTGAAACCAGGATTAGGGTGAAGATAGGGGGGAAAAAGGGGAGGTTTTCTGGACAGAAAGAGGTCTTGGGCAAGGTTGCCTGTTGAGTCCGCTGATCTTTGATATGCTGCTGGCAGACTTACAGGAGAATCTGAAGGAGATAGGGAAAGAGGCGACGATTCTGGGTAATAGCAGACTATACTCTCTAGCATACGCGGACGACGTAGTTCTATTAGCAGACGATGAGAAGGGGATGAACCTAATGATGAGAATTTTCGAAGAGTATGTGAGAGCAAAAGAACTGACGGTGAACGTAGGGAAGAACAAGGTGATGTGCTTCAGAAAGAGAAATACCAAAATAGGTTACGGTTGGAAGATGAACGGAGAAACAGTGGAAAGTGCGGAAGAGTTCTGTTACTTAGGTTTCTGATTTGAGGCAAAAGGGGGAAACGAGGTGCAGGTGAGGAAGAGAATCGAATGTGCGAGCAAAGTAATAGGCCAAGTATGGGGTATAGGAAAGAGAAGGTTCAAGGACGATTGGAGAATGTCGGTCTGGTTGTTTGATGCGTTGGTATGGGCGGTATTGGGTTATGGGGTAGAAGTCTGGAGATGGAAGGAACAAAGGAAAGTGGAAAGCATGCATGAGAGATTTCTGAGATGGGTAATGGGGGTTAGTTGGAGTTTCCCGGCATACATGTTGTGGGAAGAACTAGGAAGGGAGAAAATGGTAACGAGACAAATCTCGAGAGCCTGGAGGTTTGAAAAGAAGCTGAAAAGGGGAGAGGGGAGCAGAATAGCACAAGTATGCTTGGACGAAGTTCGGAACAAGGAGACGAGAGGAAATTTGGGAAGCTCGAAATGGGAGGAAGAGAGGACAAAAATAAGGAGGGTTTGTGAGATACAAGAAGGGGTTCTGGATTGGCAGAACATAGAATTAGAGCTATTAGTAAGACAAGAAGAAGAGAGATGGAGAAAGATTATGGATTCTAGGTACAATAGATGGTATATGATGGTCAAAGAGTTGACGGAACCAGAATATTCGCAAAAGATGAAAAAGGAAGACAAATGGAATAGGGTGGTATGGTTTAGAATGGGGGAAGGAGTTAGAGCTTGTAGATATTGGATGGATGAAGAGGACAATCTGTGCAGAGTATGTGCATACGAAGTGGAGTCATGGGCACATGTGTTGGAGAGGTGTGCAGGAGAGGAAGATGGACAGTTGAGTGTGGATGAGTGTGTGAGATGGATCTTGGATGGTAATGGACAGGGATTGATGTGGATGAAAAAACTGGAAGAATTAAGAGAAAGCAAGGGATCAGGGCAGAGCCAAACGGGTAATCCTGTTTGAAGGAAAGTAACCAGTAAAAAATTTTAAATTTCAATTCGGTGAAAATGCATTTGATGGTAAGAGAAAACGGATATTATTGTTATTATGTAAGGCGAAGCATTAGAATATAAGTGTAAATATATCTACAGGGAGCGGAGGCCCTCAAACTCGTAAAAGAGAGAGATTAAATATACATACATACATACATACATACATACATACATACATACATACATACATACTATCGGCGATCATGCCTTCGAATTGCTTAGGCAGCTTATTGCAGTAAAATAATAAAATTTGAAAATTTGTGATTTTTGCTTCTAGTAAGAGCTTCGGTATACAATTTAACATTCATGAGGGTCGGAACAGCTTCTTCTAACATTCGTTCTCAAAATAACTTGAGTTTTACTTTTTCTACAAATCTAACGAGAATATATAATAAACTTGTTCTGACGGAACACAAGTAAATAATTGTATAGGTACATTTCATAAAACATTTTCAAAATAAGTATTGATACATTTGATAGGAAGAAATCGTCGTTCGAATAAACAATCTGAATTTAATTGACTTAAACAAATATTCGCTTGAACTTTGGAAATACTTTTTGGAAATAAATTCATTTGCATTTCATTAAGATAAGTACTTTTCAAAATTCACATTTTGGCATATTTGTTCACACTGTACATTCATCTCAGTGCAAAGAATATTTATTTGAATGAAATTTTTATTAAATTCGTTGACTGAAACATTTATTTAGTTCATGAGAAAGAAAGTAATCATTCTAACTGAATATTTGAAGACTTTCGGTTGGGAAAGTGATCGTTTAGCACGCGTGGCGATAACGGGGGAGAGTTTGACGGCTTATCGAAGTTTACGTGAGTTCATGAGCGCGAGTGTAAGAGGGCTCGAGAGGGTGATCGCGGCACTTATTGTGGCAGTGTTATCTAAGTGCGAATTGCAGTGATTTTTGTGAATTTGGTGCAGTTTGGAAGTGATGGGGGACAAAGAGGTTAGGGAGCTCGCACTTAAAAATGGCGAAGCTTCCGGCGAAAATCAGGGAGGCGACGACCAGAGGGCGCAGGCTCCAGAGCACCAATTGAACAGTGGCGACACTCAGGGGGAAAACGGCGAAACTGTTGAGAAACAGAAGGAGGGATGCTCGGATGCCAGTGAGCAGAGTTTTGGCCTGGGTGAGAATATAAAGAAAGGACCAGGATGCCCCAGCAGGGCAGATAAGCAGGCCAAAAGAAATGGCAAGAGCGCGGCAAAGATGCAAGAGTTCCTTGCAAAAGGGAAGCCGAAATCCAACGGGGCAGCACAGGAGGAAGGTGAGAAATTAGCGTTTCGAAGCGCTGACAAAATAGCGCGATCACTGGATAGAAAAACGGACCGAGCAGGAACTAAGGAGAACGTGAAGGGAGAGGGAAAAACTGACGATGCTGAAAAGGACAGTGAGCAAACTCAAAAGGACACGGTGGGAGAGGGTAGTAAGGTCATGGACTTGGTGCAACAGGATTTCGGGGGAAGAAGGTCAGTGTGGGGGACTCAATAGTGGTGCCAATAAAGTTTGGAGAGGAATTTGGGGAATTTTTTATAAAATATTTGAACGAGTGGTGGGATACGAAAGCTGAGAGAGAAGTAGAAAGTATGAAAAAACAGCTGGAGGAAGTAAGGAATGGACTAGAGGAAATGAGAGAACGTGAGACGACCGCAGTCACAGCTCTAAGCAAAGCAAGGCAACGAGAACAGCGATACTTGAAGGAATTGACAGAAGCAAAAGCTGGGCTAGCGAAGTTGAAAGATAGACTGGAACAGCTCCGAGTGGCTAGGGAAGACGAGGAAAATGCTTTAGAAAAGTCGAATGGCAAGGAAAAAAGGTGCGCAGAGGGAAGAAAGGACCATGGGAGTTCAAATAATCGAGTCCACGACGGAGGGGATTTAATCTGTCACTTGCCCTTAGACGACACAAATGAGGTTGAGGGGATCGTTCCAAGACCAGGTGACAACGAACGACTAATGCAACCTGAGAGGGATGACAGCGTGCATGGACAGAGTTCTGTGAGTCTGGAAGTTCATGCCGGATATGGCAATGCCGGTGTGAGGAACTGGGGAATCAGATGTCTGTCAGGCCTCAGCAAAAATGAGCTAGAGTGGGAGGAAAAAGAGAGGTTAGCTAGAAAAAACTGCATAATTGTTAGAGGATTCCGGTCCAGGGGGAGAAATCTTGGAGAAGAGATCCGCGTGCAGTTACTAGAGCTAACGGGTGTAAGTATAATAATAAAGGACCTGAGACACATTGCAGGTGGCTCTCTAATTAAACTAGACTCGTGGGGAACAAAACGACGACTTATGGATAACAAGCACAAGCTAGGGGCTACTAAGATTATAATAGAAGATGACTTGACGTGCAGAGAGAGGGAAGTTCAGATGAGGATACGTGAGGAAGTGAAGGCAGCAAGAAGAAGAGGGGCACAGGCGTGGGCGAGCTACATGAAATGGAGGATCGAGGATCGAGAGTTTTATTGGAACGAGAATAAAGGCCAAGTGGAGCAGCTTTTTCGTCGAAGAAGACCTATTGGAGGGAGAGAGGGGGACCATTAAGGGGGTGGTGTGGAATATTGCGGGTGGGTACAAGCTTAAGGAAGTGTGGGAGTTCTTAAAGTGCTACGATATTGTGATAGTGCAGGAAACATGGATTGAGAAAGAAAAAGAGAGCGCATTTATGGAGTCGCTGGATAAGGATTTTGTATGGAGTTCGAAAGCGGCGGTAAGAAATAGCAATAAGGGGAGAGCGAAGGGGGGGCAGCTTATTGGAGTACGCAAGAATGTGTGCGGAAATGTAAGAATGGAGGAATGGGAGTACGGATTGGTGATTAGTGCCGAAGGATTGAGAGGAGGTGGGAATAAGGTAAATATTGTCTCAATTTATAATAATGTTCGGGTTAATAAAGCGGTAGATAGCATTAAAAAGATATTGGATGGAATGCAAGAAAGAAACGAGAGAGTTATAATTGTGGGTGACTGGAACGCTAGAATAGGGGAGGAACAAGGGGGGAGCGAAATAGATTCTGAAGCACTGACTAGAAACTTTTATAGGAAGCGAAAATCAGAAGATAAAACTGTTAACGCGGAAGGAGTTAAATTATTGATTTTTTGTGAAGAATTGGGGCTAAGAGTGCTTAACGGTAGGATAGGTAAGGACAGGATAGGGAAATGGACGCGTGTAGGAAAGGACGGAGGTTCGGTTATCGACTACGTAATAGAATCGGATGGTATCGGTGATTCGGTAGTAAAGGATATTGAGGTCATAACGAGATTGGAGCGGACCATTTGCCAGTGTCATTCAAAATGACAGTCAGGAAGCGACAAAGTGGGAAGGGGAGAGCAAAGAGAGGGAGGGACAGAAGAAAAGAGGGAAAAAGGGAGGTGAGGGAAGTTAGATTAGTGTGGCATGAGGAGAAAGGTCAGGATTATAGGGAGGCATTAGAAATTATTTGTGAAGCAAGTAAAGTTAGGGAGGAGGAAGTGTGGGAAGAAAGCTGGGAAAAGGTGATAGGAGCGATAAAAAAAGCGGCAGAGCAAGTAGGCATGACTCGCGCAGTAAGAATAGGTGGGGGAAATGGAATTAGAGAAAGGGATAAGGAGGAAGAAAAGCGGAAGAAGTCGGCGTTTAAACTCTTGAAAAGGTATTTAAAAACGAAAGGAAATAGAGAAAAAGAGGAATTTAGAGAAAGTAGGAGGAATTTAAGGGATTGGAGAAGAAAGAAGGTTAAGCAAGCAAGAGAGCAGAATTGCGCAAAGTTAAATGAAAGCAGGAATATGAGGGAATTTTGGCAGGCAGTAGGAAGATTTAAGGCGAGAAGAAAAACTAGAGATAGGGGGATAAAAAAGGAGGACTGGAAAAAACATTTCATGAAGTTGCTCGACGGAGAGGAACTCCAAACAGTCGGATCAGAATTTGATCACGGGGCAGGAGGGGGAGGAGGGGAAGAGACAATGGTGCAGCCTCACGAGAGTGGGGAAACGGATATAGAAGCCTCGCAATTCGAGAGGCGAGACGATACGGAACAGGGTAACGAGGATGAGCTAGATGATTTAAATAGAGAAATCTCCTTTAAGGAAGTAGCTAAAGTAGTCGACAAACTAAAAAAGGGGAAGGCCTCGGGAGAGGACGGGGTATCTATAGATTTTATTAAATGGTTGCCCGAAGTGTGGGCAAGAGAGGTACACAGAATATTGAATGGAATGTGGAAGGAAGCGAAATTAGGTCGGGGATGGGAAAAAGCGCGAATTTTTCCAATTCACAAAGGGGGGAAGAAAGTGTGACGGGAAACTACAGAGGGGTGGCGTTACTGAATGTAGGTTATGAAATACTAGCAGCCATACTGGATGAAAGATTGAGAATTTGGCTTGAGGGGAAAGGGTTATATGAAGAAAGTCAGGGGGGATTTAGGAGGAAGAGAGCTACACGAGATCACGTATGGGTACTTAATTCGCTGATTAATAATAAATTGAAGAATAAAGGGGGTAAACTTTACGTGGCTTTTGTGGATTTGAAGAAGGCATTCGATACAGTGGACAGAGGGATCTTACTGGAGAAACTAAAGAAGATAGGGATTGAGGGCAGAATGTTGAATATGATAGGGAAAATATACGGAAGGACATTAAATGAAGTTATTACAGGGGAGGGGATTACGGAATGTTTCGTTACTTCCAGGGGAGTGAGACAAGGTTGCCCTCTCAGCCCAACGTTATTTAATATATATATCCGAGATATGGACGAAGAGTGGGAAAAACGGAATATAGGGGGGACAGTAATAGGGGGGATTAAAATATTTGGTTTGAAAT